>APFE031660159.1:1397-15334 GCA_000404065.3 Pinus taeda
ATTCTTTTCTTCTTTCAATTTTCTTTTAATGTTTTTGCTCTGCAAAGCTGTGTGTTCAACCTTTACTAGCTAGATTCATCTGTGCAGGTTTTCTAACACATTTACAGGATTGATGAGGGTCAATTTCCGTGGCCTATTAGAATGAATATTGAAGGAGTTATTAAACATGGGATATTTTTAAGTGGGTGGCCGCCTCTAACCTCATTCTCGTGTCAACCATCAAATACGAATCACGACGAACCAAACACGAATCTTCTTCCTAAGATTGCCGGTTCCCTCCCTTCGATAAAATAAAAAATATGGCTATTCCATTTCTCCTCGTATATAAAAACAAAAACTATAACACACTGTTTGCTCTTAAACACTCGTTTGACTTAACCAAGTTGGATCTTTTGAAAACATCAAGGTAATACGAATAGACATCGTAGTTAAAATTGATAATTATTAGTATATGCGTGGATATTATGAATGAATATTATTTTTTAATAATTATAGAGGTTAAGTTTTAAGGAATTGTTTTTAGTGTGATTTTTTGCTTTTTTGGTGAGTTTTATTAGTTTAATTTTTTTCAAATCTCGCGAGAATTTATTGAAATTATAAATTTGATGGTCAACTCCTATATAATTGAAGTGCCATAGGGGCTTTTCGGTATGCTGAATCTATATATACAATTAGAAAACCACTTTAAATAACATAAATAAAGATTTCACCTCAAAATTTTCCGCGGAATTCTTGCACCAAAAATCTGAAAAAGTGCAATAAAAACCAACTATTTTTTTAAATAATAATTAATAAATTGTTATTTTTATTATATATGTTAAGTAGATTATATTGTTTTCGTTATGATTAATTAGTTTTACTTTTTTTTTAAATTAGATATTATGGTGAAGTTTTTTAAAAATTTATAATATATTTCAAAATTATATAAAAATATTATAAATTTTTTTATTTTTTTATAATTAAATTTTAGTTATTGACAATTTTTATATAATTTTAAACTTATATTATTATTAAAACAATTTAAAATAAAATATGTATATATGGAAGATATGCACATATAAGAAAATTATGTATATACGGAAGATATGCACATATAAGAAAATTATGTATATACGGAAGATATGCACATATCTTATGTATATGTACAATTTCCATATATGCGCAATTTCTGTATATGGAATTTGCACATATACGAAATTCATGTATAGATGGAAAATATGCACATATCTTCCGTATATGCACAATTTCCGTATATGTGCAATTTCTGTATATAGAATTTGCGCATATACAATGAAGATACATAAACGACGTGCATATATGGAAGATATGCATATATAAGAAAGTTAGGGATATACCGAAGATATGCAAGTATCTTCCGTATATGGAAATTGCGCATATTTGGAAATTGTGTATATACAGAAGATATGCGCATATCTTCGGTATATACATAACTTTCTTATATGTGCATATTTCTGTATACGCACAATTTTTGTATATGGAAGTTGCACATATAATGTAAATTCACATATATAAAATACATGCATATACAAAAGATATACACATATAAGAAAGTTACGCATATACGGAAGATATGTGCATATACGGTTGATGCACATATACAAAAGATGCGTATATATGGAAGTTATATATACTAAAGTTTCACATACATGGAAGTTATGTGTATATATGGAAGTTTCACATATACTTGGAAGATATGTGCATATAGAAAAGTTTCGCATATTCAGAATATATGCGCATATCTTTTGTATATGCACAATTTCCGTATATGTAAAATTTTCATATATTGAAGTTGCACATGTACAGTAGATGCACATACATAAAAGACGTACATATATGGAAGATATTGACATATAATAAAGTTACGCATATACAGAAGATATGGGAATATCTTTTGTATATGCACAACTTTTGTATATGGAAGTTGCGCATATACGGTAGATGCACATATATAAAAGACATGCATATACATAATATATGGACATATAATAAATTTACGCATATACGAAATATATGTGCATAAACAGAAGTTGCACATATACGGTAGATGCACATATACAAAAGATGGACATATACGAAAAATATGCACATATATTGCGTATATGCACAATTCCTGTATATGGAATTTGCATATATACGGTAGATGCACATACATAAAAAACATGCATATACAGAAGATATGCACATATAAGAAAGTTATGTATATACAGAAGATATACACATATCATCCGTATATGCATAATTTCCGTATATGCACAATTTGTATATATGGAATTTGCGCATATGCAAAATTTATGTATATACAAAAGATATGCACATATATTTTATATGCGCAATTTCCGTATATGTGCAAAATCTGTATATGGCATCTGCGCATATACGATGCAAATACGTAAATGACATGCATATACGAAAGATATGCACATATAAGAAAGTTAGGGATATACCGAAGATATGAGCATATCTTCTGTATATGCACAATTTTCGTATATTCGCAATTTCTATATATGGAAATTGCGCATATACGGAAATTGTGCATATACGGAATATATATGCGTATCTTCTGTATATACATAACTTTCTTATATGTGCACATTTCCATATATGTGCAATTTCTTTATATAGAAGCTGCGCATATATTGTAGATTCACATATATAAAAGACATGCATATATGGAAGATATACACATATAAGAAAGTTATGTATATACAGAAGATATGTGCATATACAGAAGTTGCACATATACAAAAGATGCACATATATAAAAGTTATATATATTAAATTTTCACATACATGGAGGTCATGTGTATATACGAAAGTTGCACATATACCTGGAAGATATGTGCATATAGAAAAATTTTGCATATACAAAAGATATGTGCATATCTTCTTATATGCACAGATTCCGTACATGAAAAAATTCCATATATGTAAGTTGCACATGTACGGTAGATGCACATACATAAAAGATGTACATATATGGAAGATATGCATATATAAGAAAGCTACGTATATATGGAAATATGCACATATCTTCCGTATATGCACAATTTCCGTATATGCACAATTTTTGTATATGAAAGTTGTGCATATACGGTAGATGCAAATATATAAAAGACGTGCATACACAGAAGAGATGCACATATCTTCCGTATATGCAAAATTTTCATATATGCACAATTTTTGTATATGTAATTTGCGCATATATGATGCAGATACATAAACGGTGTGCATATACGGAAGATATGTACATATAAGAAAGTTAAGGATATACCGAAGATATGCGCATATCTTCTGTATATGCACAATTTCCGTATATGCGTAATTTCTATATATGGAATTTGCGCGTATACAATGCAGATACATAAAAGACATGTATATACGTAAGATATGCACATATAAGAAAGTGACATATATATAGAAGATATGCACATATCTTCCGTATATGCACAGTTTCCATATATACACAAAAATGTAGCCTCTATATAGGCATAACCTCTCTATATACATATCTTCTATATATACGTAATTTCCATATATGCACATATCTTCTATATATGGATAAACTTTTGTATTTGCACATATATGAAAGTTGTGCATATACAAAAGAGATGCACATATATGGAAGTTGCACATATATGAAAGATATGTGTTATCGAGAAATCTAGTGTCCACTCGGAGTTGCTAGTCCCACTAAGACTGGTAGCTATCTTAGAAATAAACAAACTAAAACCACTTTTTCTTTCTTTTATGAGAAGTAGATGAGAGGGGAATGAAGGACACCAACCTCAGTCTTGCGCTTGGTTCCTTGCTTGATTCCTTTCCCTTCTGATAGATCCTTGCCGCTTCTCTCTCGTCTACACAGCTTCAAATATCACCTATGGAATCAAAGTAGCATAATACTATCAAAGAACAGAGATCTACAATCATAAACAATATATGACCAGATATATATTGATCACACAAATGCAAATATCGTCAAACATACAAGAATGTGGAGGAAAACTTGAATAGCTTTATTAATATCAAGAATAACAAAGAAGATTACAATCAATTGTTCTGACCCAGCGTCGTCCTCTCAGCATGAAAGCCCTTCTTCACCTCATGAAAAGCTTAGATCACCCAATACTATGATATTCCACTAAGAAACTAGTAGCACTTCCTTACAAGATACAAAATTCCAGCCTCTAGAAATTTGGGATGAGGGATCCATATATAGATGATTGCAGGGGGGTGAGTCAGCTTCTGGGATTTTGATTAGTGTCCTCTCTCTGCCATTTGTCTACTCTCTCCCATCGCACCCTATAGAAGGGCTTTCGAGTATGCATCACACCCTTTAAACTGGGCAGGGGGGATGCATCGCACCCATTGCATCGGGCAGTTTGTATGGTCCAACTTTGATCAGTTCTGAGCAGTTTTCTGTGGAGAACTTCTGGGAGATGATGTAATCAGCTGACCTTGTTCCTTCAGGGTGTGAAGCAACACTTTTAGGGACTTAGGATCCCTTGGTTTATCGACATGTATGATTGGGGTTGTAGTGCCCAAAAATGTCTATAACAGTTGCCCCCTAAAGCATGAGGTCATTAATCTTTTTTATGTCGCGTGAAATGCTTTATCATGAAGATCCGAAGTTTTTTCGAGCTGGAAGGCAACCTTTAATAAAATACAATACAATACATTATATTCATAATAATTTTCATGATCTAGCTGAGGCAGGCATTCCCATGCTCAACTCTATAAATTCATTTTCATGTACATAAGACACACAACCGTCTGTGTGGCAAACTGATGATTATGATAGAGCCATCATCCTTTGATTTGGATGATCATCTGTGCAACAATGATGTATATTTGATGTCTTTATTTTCTTGAATATATCACAGCCCAGATGGATGAAACTAGATCTGGGGTCTTCAAACTCGTCCAATCCTTACTCGGAGTACAAGTCGATCCATGTGAAAGATGTTTTGGAGTCGAACATGGAAAAACATTGCCTGATTACCAACCAATGATGTAAGTTGTTAATAGGCGTGAGAGGAATCACCGATAATGATGATGACCCTCAAGGTACTGCAGTACAATTCGCGTGGTGTGAAAAAGGGACTTAGCATCGAACACCACGCAAAATATTTTGGTCGAAGGCCATTGATGTAAACCTGTCGCCGGAAGTGAGAAACTTGCCATTGAGGCATGCAAGCTTCAAAGTACTGAAAGGGTTGTTCCTAGGTCGACTTCTTGGATAATGAGCTAATGTCGACAAGAAGCGACCCATCGTAGGAAGGCCTTAATGAATCCCACATCTACGACACAGAATGGAGAAAATGATTTCAGAGGTGAAAACGATCTGATGATACAGGGTTCAGGGTGGCGGTCATGAAAGAATGGAGCGTGAATGTATTGCAGCGGATGAGACACAGGTGAATTCTTTGAGCGACTTCTCTTGAACATACCCGCGACACTGACATGGATTGGTAGCATTAACCCCAAATATGGATGGTGTGATGGACCAATGGTGATATGACCGGTGAACGGAATAACCCAACTCGACTCGGACGTGGAGTGAAAGTGTCATGTTCAAGAGTGACCTTGCTACCAACAAAGTTTCTTCAAGTTTTCTTCCCAATTTTTCCCCATTCATTGCTAACTAGTACCTCTTTATTTTTGTCAAGCTTGAGGAGGATAACATATGCTTGCTCTATAATTTTCCCTTCGGGCAAACCCGTCACTATATTTTAACGAGCCTAGCGACAGTGAAACTCGTTCTTGTCTATATGGACAAGTTTGTCCCTATTCGGTTTTAACGAGTTTACCGACAAAGATAAATCGACCCTTTTCAATTTTAGAGAGTCTGAAAGGGACGTAAAAGAAACTCCAATAATCCTTTTTCGTCATATAATCCCTTAAGTCCGAAAAACTATAAAATAATACAAAAGGGATGAATTTTCGGTAATTTTAACGAGTCGAACAAAACAAGCGCTCGATCTTTTTGTGTAATAATCCCTCAGGTCCAAAAAGATTAAAATCTAGATGAGGGATAGCACTTCTGGTCGCTTTAATGAGTTGGAGAGGGCAATCACTCGACAATCTTTTCATATTTTACGAATCAGATGAAAAGAGCTTAAAGGAGACTCGTTCTTGAGGAACGAGTGATAATTTCGGGTAGCAGTTGGTTCTAGGTAAGGCTTGGAATTTTCCAATCACGACAATGTCACAAGGATGGCTAACAGGATCATTCTTCGTAGATGTTCCTGAAAAGGGGTAAACAATCAAATGGAGGTGAATGATCAGCCAAAACAGAGTGGAGGTGATGATGAGAACATGACCAAGGCGTAAAAGCTGATGATAATGCATTCACAATGGTTACTTACCAGAGTTTGGTTCATTTTTTAATGAGCTTAAACACTGGGGGAAACATTTGCTCATTGCTTATGTTTAATTTTTAATGAGCTTGAACTCCACATAAAAATTGCTCGTGCCAGTTGTATAATAAGGACGTCTCATTGATAGGTTCAATTTTTAAGGAGCTTGCACCATTCGAAACTTTGCTCTGGATCCTTTTGTTATGCAAGCTAGGAACGACCAATCCTACGAGTTTAAAGGGTTGAGAAACTACAAACTAAGAAAACAAATGGTCTCTCTTCGCTTGCATGCAAAAAGGTTTTCATGCCCCTAGGCATAGCGAAATAGAGTTTCCAGGTTACCATATGAAAGCTCCCATTCGTGTTGCAGACAAAATGCTTCCTTGGCGATGTCTACCGAAATAGAAAAAGGTGAGTGGCGCAGTCGCCTCCACTCACATAACTTTGACGAGGGAATCTTATTCTAGTCTAATCCCATTTTCCTAAACGGTCGGGTGTGTCAAACTAGTCATATATCCTCCGCAAAAACCTACCCTATACCCAAGGTTTTTCTGCCGGAACAGACCAGGGCGCATGCCCCCTGGGTTTCAGGCATGTCCTCCCGAATCACTCGCGCTCTTCAGGTGGACGGACTAGGGATTTATGAGACATTCCTTGCATGAAAAGATCATTTAAGGATGGCATTTGACTATTAGCTATGTGTGATCTGGGGAGTGAAAGTTGGTCTACGAGCTTGACCACCCGTCCTTCATGTGGAAAACACATTACTCTAAAGAGTGAGGAGACAACGGCTCCCATGCAATAAATATAGTCATGCCCAAGGAGTAGATTATAATCTAGAGGTCCTTGGACTACCATTACGTTCATGTGAACGGTTTTCCTTTTCAATGTTATTGGCACATTGGGAAGGATCCCTAACGGTCGACTGGTTCCTTTGTCAAAGCCTGTCAGATTTCTCATCTCAGGAAAAAGCGATGGCGAACCAAGTGCTTTCCAAGCAGTCGAGGAAAGGATATTCACAGAAGCCCCTTCATCTATGATGGTACTGGCCATGACCATTCTATATATTTGTGCAATGATTCGGAATGGTACACTTGCCGGTAAATGGGATCTTCCTAGTAGATTCCAATTGAAGGAAACAACTAGGTTGCTTGGAGGTGGGACCGAATAGATGACCGGATATGACTTTGATGAGCTTCCTTCCTATGGTAAAGGAACGGGTAGACTGCCCCCATGTTCATCGGAGTCTATGTTTATGAAAAGAATTTGAACAGTTTCATTCTCGTTCTCTCCAGTGACTGTATCATTTGAAGATGGACCTTCTGAAGGCAAGACCAAGTCAACTTCCACCTCGACCTTTTGACATTCTTCTGGTGTGGATTCAGATGGTTTATCTTCAATGATAGATGCTTCGACTGACCACAATGGTGTGTCAGTCAGATTTTCAACTAGTGATGGACTCGGCAAGAGTTTCTTATATCCAGGAGGAAGCCATAGCGGTGAAACCAGACGGTCATCCAAAACTCTTTTAGCTTCATATAGCAAGGGACAACAGTGGACGACGTGATTGCCTTCACATAGTTTACAAGGAAATTTACATTTCCTTTTCTGTCCAGATACTTCGCTTTCACTAGTTGACAGTGTACTTTCAACATGATCATTAGAGGTTGACGACGCCGAATTGTGCAAACGAGGAGACCAGTCTCTTAAGATCTGAGGGATGCAAGGACAATCTCGATGATAGTGGTGTCCTTTGCAAATGACACATGGAGATTTAGGCTTGGACAGTGCAGTGTGTGGATTTTCACTAGACGATGCCTGGTTACCCCTTTTCACCTTTGGCTCCTTCTTCTTCTTCTCTTTCTTCTCCTTCCCCTTCTTCTCCTTCTTAGTTACTTGATTTTTGGCTTTACCAGCTCCATCAAGCGAAGAGGAAGGAGGAGAGGGAGAATCGAACGAGGTAGAAGGTTGGGGGGTAGCTTTGGTATCATCTAGTTGCTGACTTGATTGCTCAAGAATCACGGTGTTCTGAATGACAGAGGTTGAGAAGATCCATACGAGCAAGTCGATTTTCAATCTTGGAAGTGACAATGTGGCCATATGGGGTGCACCAACATCTCCCCAAGAGGAGAAAGGACTAGGATTTCTTCCAAGGGGAAATCCTTGGTTGTTGGACTCCATTTTTCTCAACCTAAGACCAACACGGGAAAGGTGATGTTATTCCAATTAAAATAAATTTTAGACGCTTTGACACAACTTGTTTTTTCAATTTTTAAGAGTCGAGAAAAAACAAAATATGACTCTAGTCGCCTTCGATTTTTAATGAGCCTAAAGTGACAAGTGCTTAGATGGACCTTTTCCTTTAAGGAGTCTGAAAAGGAATAAAAGAGACTACTCTGGAAATCTAGACAGAGGGATTACCAAACCAATCATAAAACTGCAGAATACTTTTTATGGTACGACAGTCAATCTTCCCGAATGCTGTGTTCAGTGCATTGCGATCGATAGGGTGACAGACACAGCTTCCTATGGATAAAGGATATAGCCTATTGTGGTCTCCCATTATATACTCGACGGTACGTGGGAGCACAAGTCTGTACTGGCACTTGTCATCTCAAAGAGGAGGAATCACCCAACCAACAATGAAAGCCATAGTTACCAGGCTTTACGACGCCGAAATATGTCTCTAGCCTAGACTTCTAGATGTTGTGTGTTAGGTTCCAAAGCGTTTTTATGTTCATTGAATTTATTTTACAGTTGATATTTCTTACGAAATTTTCCTTTCAGGTTCACCGCGTGATGTAGATATACAATTCCTAAAATGCAATCTAAGATGATAAACAATTGTTTTATCTTCTTTTTGCAATGAAAATCCTAGCTACTAAAGAAAGAGAGATGACATTCTTTCAACAAAGAGCAGAGAGCACACACTAGATGCACTGTCCTAAATCAAACCAACAAGCAATCTAAATGCAAATGCACATGCATGTATTTGTTTTTAGCTTTCTTAATGTGTGAATGATAAGAAGAATGCTAAGTACAAATCTGAATTATCTTTTCAAAGCGACTGTACTAACAAGTTTTTCTTCAAAAACGAAAGGAAGATAATGACGACACTATTTTGAATTGAAAACTGCTTTCGACACTTTGAAAAACTACTAATTCAAATAAAATACAAGAGTAACTATATAATCAACCATCCAGAACAATAGAATTCTCTTCTTTGACTAAAAACCACACTTGCGACACTTCCAAATCAAAAGACGATAGTTTGATTATGCTGCTTTCTGTAAAACATAACTGTAAATGGTGCAAAATACATAAAAACATTCACAATTCTTTGTACTATGGAGGCAGAATGATGGAAAGGAAGAGGGTTTCCACTGTGGTATACTGATCACAGATAGAAAAACTCCTGAATAGAGCTGAAGGGAGTGAAGAAAAACCAAAAGTATGAAGGCAAACTTAGCCTTTTCTGACCATCACACCTGTTACATAGGGAATCTAGTATGCATCCCACTTACCGCACACGAAAGGTGCAATGCATACAGACTTCCTTGAAGAGAGGGTGCGATGGTACAGTGCGAGACTTTTACTTGGTCTTTGGTCACAGTTTGCAGCTCAGTTCAGGGATTTAGGCTGAGCAAGTGATGTTCAATAAATAGAAATCACAAGGGCTGATCTAATGAGGTTACTAGAGCCACCAATAGGGAAATTAGGATGTTTGCAAATCGATTGTTCAATGTATAAACAAAACCCGAAGATAGACTGAAGCAAAATTGATCTACTTTGCATTTGCATAGCAAATGTAGTTCGAAGGCTAGCTAGCTTGACTTCAGGCTCTGTCTGTAAGTTTATAAAACAAACAAATATAGAAAAGCAAACAAGCTATTCGCTCCCTAGTGGAGTAGCCATTTTGTTATTGGGAAATCTAGTGTCCACTCGGAGCTGCTAGTCCCACTAAGACTGGTAGCTATCTTAGAAACAAATAAACTAAAACCACTTTCGCTTTCCTTTATGAGAAGTAGATAAGAGGGGAATGAAGGACACCAACCTCAGTCTTGTGCCTAGTTCCTTTCTTGATTCCTCTCCCTTCTGATAGATCCTTGTCGCTTCTCTCTCGTCTACACAGCTTCAAAGATCACCTGTGGAATCAAAGTAGAATAATACTATCAAAGAACAGATATCTACAATCATAACAATATAGGACTAGATATATATTGACCACACAAATGCATATATCATCAAACATACAAGAATGTGGAGAAAAACTTGAATAGCTTTATTAATATCAAGAATAACAAAGAGGATTAAAACCAATTGTTCTGACCCAGCGTCATCCTCTCAGCATGAAAGCCATTATTCACCTCATGAAAAGCTTAGATCACCCAACAATATGATATTACACTAAGAAACCAGCAGCACTTCCTTACAAGATACAAAATTCCAGCCTCTGGATCTCTGGGATGATGGATCCATATATAGATGATTACAGGGGGGTGAGTCAGCTTCTGGGATTTTGATTAGTTTCCTCTCTCTGATAGTTCTTGATTCCACTTAGAGATTGATGATCTCTTACTCATTCTTGGGAAAATTCATAGAGGCAAGTGTCATAGGAGAAGTTTCTGGAAGATTCTATGATCATCCACCTCGCAAAATGTCTCTGCCATTTGTCTACTATCGCCCATCGCACCCTACAGAAGGGCTTTCCAGTATGCATCGCACCCTTTACATTGGGCAGGTGGGATGCATCGTACCCTCCGCACCGGGCAGTCTGTATGGTCCAGCTTTGACCCGTTCCAAGCAGTTTTCTGTGGAGAACTTCTAGGAGATGATGTAATCAGCTGACTTTGTTCCTTTAGGGTGTGAAGCAACACTTTTAGGGACTTAGGAGCCCTTGGTTTATGGACATGTATGATTGGGGTTGCAGTGCCCAAAAATTTCTATAACAATATGTGATATAGAAGATATGCATCTTTAGTATATGCGTAACTTTTGTATATGTGTATATCTTCCATATATGCACTTATTTAGTATATGTTCATCTCTTCTGTATATGTTCATATTTGGAAGTTTCACATTTATAATAGATGTGCATATACGAAAGAGCTGAATATATGAAAGTTGTGCATATACATAAGTAATCTCTGCTGCTCTTGCGTCTTGTAGGCAAACTTGTGCTATCATATGAAAGTCTTCTTACACACTTGTGTTTTCGACCTCCCTTTAGTCACACATAATGTAGTAGGAGAAAGAGTAAGCAGCCCATTATCCGCACATCATTTCTTTTTCATGCAAGGAACAATTGAAATATAGTGTAATGAGGAATATCCCGTAATGGATCACCGAATATCCACATCTTATGACACTTTTCATGCTCACTTGATCACTTGCATGCAATTACACATCACACACTAAGCTTCTGTAAGTTTTGTATTAGAAATTAGATTGTCTTTATTTTTATTTTTATTTTTATTTGCAAATTCTCATATATCTTAATTAGGGAGAAACGTAAGTGGCCAAATTCAACACATATTTTTCAATCTATTTTTCTGGTTTTTACAAATAACATAGCTTAGCTACTAAAAGAGTAGGTGGCCTATCATCCACAAATCTTGTTACTAACCAAAAAATTTATTCATTTAATTAGTTTTGGGACTAGGGCCAAGTGTCACTACAGAAAGAAAATAATCTCCGCTTCACTTGCATTTTGCAGGAGAACCTGGGCTGGCATATGAAAGTATTCTTAGCACACTTGTGTTTTCCACCTCCCTTTAGTCACACACAATGTAGTAGGAGAAAGAGTAAGCGGCCCATTATCCGCACATCATTTCTTTTTCATGCAAGGAACAATTGAAATATAGTGTAATTAGGAAGATAATGTAACAGATCATCGAATATCCACATCTTATCACACTTTTCATGCTCACATGATCACTTGCACACAATACACATCACACACTAAGCTTCTATAGGCTTTGTATTAGAAATTAGATTATCTTTATTTTTATTTTATTTGCAAATTCTCACATATCTTAATTAGGGAGAAACATAAGTGGCCAAATTCAACACATATTTTTCAATCTATTTTTCTAGTTTCTACAAATAACATAGCTTAACTAGTAAAAGAGTAAGTGGCCTATCATCCAAAAATCTTGTTACTGACCAAAAAATTTATTCATTTAATTAGTTTTGGGACTAGGGCCAAGTGTCACTATAGAAAGCAAGTAATCTCTGCTTCCCTTGTGTCTTGTAGGTGAACCTGGGCTAGTATATGAAAGTCTTCTTAGCACACTTGTGTTTTCCACCTCCCTTTAGTCACACATAGTGCAGTAAGAGAAAGAGTAAGCAACCCATTATCCACACATCATTTCTTTTTCATGTAAGGAACAAATGAAATATAGTGTAATTAGGAAGATATTGTAATGGATCGTTGAATATCCACATCTTATCACACTTTTCATGCTCACATGATCACTTGCACACAATTACACATCACACACTAAGCTTCTATAAGCTTTGTGTAAGAAATTAGATTATCTTTATTTTTATTTCAATTTGCAAATTCTCACATATCTTAATTAGAGAGAGACTAAGTGGCCAAATTCAACACATATTTTTCAATCTCTTTTTCTAACTTTTACAAATAACATAGCTTAATTAGTAAAAGAGTAAGTGGCCTATCATCCACAAATCTTGTCACTAACCAAAAAATTTATTCATTTAATTAGTTTTGGGACTAGGGCCAAGTGTCACTACAGAAAGCAAGTAATCTCTGCTTCCCTTGCATCTTGTAGGCGAACCTGGGCTAGCATATGAAAATCTTCTTAGCACACTTGTGTTTTCCACCTCCCTTTAGTCACAAATAATGTAGTAGGAGAAAGAGTAAGCGGCCCATTATCCGCACATCATTTCTTTTTCATGCAAAGAACAATTGAAATATAATGTAATTAGGAAGATATTGTAACGGATCACCGAATATCCACATCTTATCACAATTTTCACGCTCACGTGATCACTTGCACACAATTACAGATCACACACTAAGCTTCTGTAATCTTTGTATTAGAAAGCATCTAGTTTCTGGAGCTTTTGATACTTAGTTTATTTTAGCCTACATCTCACACCCTAAAGAAATTTAATACTTTAAAAACTACCATAACATTAACCAACTAAATTGCACACAGTGGCCACTAAAGAATTTATAGTTCAGGTTAGGACCATCGGTGGTAGGTATTCCATAAGGCGCCATGGTCATATTACATGTTTGAAACATAGTAGTTGACTTTTTAGGGAGTTTAAAATCTTTCAATCATCCCACGGAAAAGAATACCCGAGCATGGTAGAGACCCAATTTAGAGGGGGTTCGACTTAGGTCTAGTGCGTGCGGTACTATTTGGGGCTATCTGACCCGTCTAGTGCTCGGTACTGGTAACTGACTACCAAGAATCTAAGGACTCGAATGCTCATGTGGGACGAAGGTACTTTAGTGGCCAAAATATAGGGCTTCCATCCCTATAGGTGGACGTGCGGGCAACACCAAAGCTTCATCTGTTACCT
>APFE031660159.1:28585-50072 GCA_000404065.3 Pinus taeda
TGTAAATTGAAATATGGAAATATACTCAGTCTTTTCATGGACATATACATTTATCTTGGTCTCACTCCTGTTTTACCATGATAATGCTATTACAGGAGGTTGTGGACCTTCTCGTTTGGAACACGTCGTTAATCTTGTTTAATTATGTTTGGGAAATGTATAGTTAGTTTAAGATAATTTCCGTTCCAGGTTATTTATAGTGTAACAGGTTATGGACAGAAACTGAAACTCTATTACCATAATAGTAGTAGTTGTTTTTCCTTTTATACAAAAGACATAAAATGGGTTCAAGATACTATAATACAATAGTTTTCTTCCTTTTACAACAAATATTAAGTAGGTTCAGGATACTATAGTACTGCTAGGTTTAGATTAATTGTACAAAGTAACTAGAGAAAATACTATGCATCATTTTATTTTCTACGATGAATAAGTCTGGTATTCAATTATCTCCATAAATGAACATTATCTAGCCTAAGACAAGCAATGAGATCATTACTCCTGTTACATACCATTTTAACTGTCATAAGTAATTACAAGTCCTTGAGTACTTATCTGTTACAAGTGTTTTTTCCGTGAAAATCAACAATCCTTTTGGAAGGTCTCGCCACCCAGCCATGGACCTGGCAATCAGATCCAAGGTCCCCCTCCAATCACTTCCCGCTCCTAATAGATTAAATAAAGAGAGTCGAGTATCTTGGGAATCAGGACTACTGTCCAACCTCAAGTCCCATACCCACTTGACTATTTGCCATAAAATTGAAATCTTCCCACTGGTATCCCAATCCAACTTAGGGAGAAACTTCCACAACCCCCTTGCTACTCTTTCCTTTTCCCTTTTGGGAAAAGTGGTGGCAACTGTTTCCAACTGCTCCAAGAATTGTTATAATTGTTTTTCTTTTCTTTTTTATTCTCTTTTATAATCTCCCCAAAGTATTTTAAAATAATACATAACAGTATTTGTTCTGGCTATTTTAGGCCCAATAGTTTGATAGTAACAAAACATAAATGCAATTTAATCTTGGTGAAAATAATTCATGATATCTCGTTGTATGTTACAGCTCCCTCCCCTTGAGAGGAACATTGTACCTGGTGTTCTTTCTCTACGTAAACAGCTTCAGATAAGCTTTTCGCATGACCTCCTCTTCCTCCTAGGTAGCTTCATCCGGGCCAAAGTGCTTCCATTGCACTTTAACTTGGATGATGGCTCGCCTCTGTAAGGTGGTTTCTCTCCGATCGAGGATACAAAGAGGCTCTGCCAAGAATTCTCCCTCGGGTTCTACTTGCGCATTCATATTATGTTTTCAGAACATTACAAAACAATAATATTTTAATCATATTTCTTTTCAATTATCATTACCTGAATACTCTCCAAGTTAATAATATGTCGAGGGTCATAAATATATATTTTTTAACAAGGACACATGAAAGATGTTGTGTAGTCAGATGTGGCCTGGTAGTGCTAGTTTATATGCCACCGGCCCAATCCTTTCCAAAATTTGGAAAGGCCGACAGTATCGAGGTGCCAATTTCGCACAACCTTTCCACTGCAAGGTGCTCTTCCGAGGTTTCATCTTTAGATACACGTGATCATGCAGTTGGAATTCTTTATGACTTCTCTTCTTGTCTGCATACACCTTTTGCCTATCTTCTGCAGCTTTTAAGTTTTGACGAACCTTCTTAACGGTAGCCTCCATATCTTCTAGCATGTCGAGGCCCAACGCCAATTTGTTTTCTGAACTATTCCAATCTGTGGGTACCTGACACTTTCTCCCATAAATTACCTCGAAAGGACTCATACCCAGAGATTCCTGATGCCCATTATTGTAGACCAATTCTACCAAGTGGAGGTAATCCTCCCATTTTTGTGGTTGTTGCATTACAAACATACGCAACATATCCTCCAAAACTTGGTTTACTCGCTCTATTTGGCCATCTGTCTGCGGATGGTAAGTTGTACTGAAATGGATTTGGGTCCCCAGTCCTGCAAAAAGATTTTTCCAGAAAGCGGATGTAAATTTTACATCCTTATCAGAGATCACCAATCGAGGTATCCCATGTAGCTAGAAAATTTCTCTCATAAATATGTTTGCAATCTCTATTGTTTTGTAGCTGGATTTTATAGGGATGAAATGAGTAGTTTTTCTTAGCTTGTCCATGACCACCATGATTAATTCGTGTTGATTTTTGGTACGAGGTAGCCCTGTAATAAAATCCAAAGTTATGGTCTCCCATTTCCATTCCGAAATGGGTAGTGGTTGCAACAAACCCGCAGGATGTTGATGTTCTGCATTCACTAACTATCACTCTAAGCATTTAAATAAATATTCAGATAGATTGTTTCTTAAGCCAGGCTAGAAATAATTTTCCTTGATCGCAGAATACAATTTTTGGTATCCAAGTTGGAGAACATAAGGTTTTTTATGAAACTCATCAAGTAACGTCTGCTTCACGGAAATCTAGTTAGGAATATAAATAGGATTTCTAAATGTTAACATTTTATCATAATTAATTGCATACTAACATTGCTTCCCTCTTTCCTGGGCTTTAGAAGCTTGCTGCCATAAGAATGCATATTCTAGATCTTTGAGGGAAGCCTCCTGGATAACCTTCGGTAGGTTAGATTGTGCATGATTGAAGTGTACCTCATAGATACACTGTAATTTTCTGCTTAGAGCATCAGCTACCCGATTTTCTTTTCCTTTGATGTGTTTCAAGTCAAAATAAAATTCACTCAGGAATCTGGTCCATCTGGCCTCACAAGCATTTAAATTGGATTGATTAAAGAAATTTGTCAAGCTATTATGGTTAGTTAATAGCAAAAATTTCTTCCCCAGGAGGTAGTGCCACCACATCTTTAGTGCATGTACTACTGTTGTCAACTCCAAATCATAGGCAGAGTAACGTTGTTCATAATCCTTCAACTTTCGTGACTCATATGCAATGAATCTTGCTTCCTGAGTTAGTACTCCACTGACGCCCTCTTTACTTGCATTAGTACATACTACAAAGGATTTTTCTGAATCTGCTACCTTTAATAGCTGAGCGGTTGTGAGCAGTTGTTTTAGCTGCCCAAAGCTTTGTTGGCATTCTACTGTCCAGTGGAAAGCTCGTCCCTTTTTATGAAGTGAATTCATTAGAAAGGTGATTTTCGAAAATTCCTTGATAAATCGATGGTAGTACCCTGCCAAGCCTATGAAGGATCTTATATCGGCCACATTTTTCAGTGTAGTCCATTCGATAATAGTTTTGATCTTCTCTAGATCCACTACTATTCCTTCTACTGATATAACATGGCCCAAGTACTGAATTTGAAGTTTTTAAAAATCACACTTGCTAAACTTTGCATACCACTGGTTTTCTTGCAAAATCTACATTACCGTTCTCAAATGTTGTTCATGTTCCTCTTTCTTTTTAGGGTATTAGTATATCGTCGATGAAAATCAGTACAAACTTATCTAGAAAAGGCTAGAAAATATCGTGCATTAGGCTCATGAACGTGGCTGGTGCATTGCTAAGGCCAAAAGATAGTACCACGAACTTGTAATGTTCGTAACGAGTTCGGAACATAGTTTTTCAGATGTCTTCATCCTTTATTATGATTTGATGGTATTCGAATCTTAAGTCAATTTTTGAGAACATGTTAGCTCCCTGTACTTCGTCAAATAAGTCATCAATGCGAGGTAGCAGGTATTTGTTCTTTATGGTCATCTTATTCAACTCGCGATAGTCAATGCATAACCATAAGGTTTTGTCCTTCTTGCGTACAAATAGCACTGGGGCCCCCCAAGGGGACACACTTGGGAGTATGTATCCTTTATCTAATAGCTCCTACAACTGCATTTTGAGTTTAGTCAATTCCGGAACACTCATATGATAAGGGGTTTTCGAAACAGGGGCTGCACCGAGTATTAGTTCAATTGTGAAGTCAATGTCTCGCCTAGGCGGTAATCCTGGAATAGCTTCAGGAAACACATCTAGGAAATCTTGTATTACAGGGATATTCTCTAAAGAGGTCATTTTATTTCTATCATTGTGTTACCCTACCTGAACAACACAAATCTGGCACCATTTTCTTATACATTTTTCTGAGTTGGTTGGCTATAATAGGGTGAAACTTGATATTTTTCTTAATTCCTTGAATTTCCTTCCTCTGTCCTGACTCGGTAAGATAACTTATGGAGTTTTCTTTGCAATATACTAAGGACCAGCAATCCTCCAGCCAGTCCATCCCTATTAATACATCATATGAGCCTAGAGGAAGAATATTTAGATTGACCTGGATAGGTTGTCCTGAAATTATAATAGGGCAGTTTTATGTTTTGGTTGCCACCTTTCTTTTGGTACCAGTAGTTAGTTAAACTAGCCACGACTGTTTGTATTTACTACTTTTCAGTTGACATCTTTCTACCACTTTAGGACTAATATAACTCAGGCTAGCGCCTGGATCAAATAAAATAGAAACAGATTGACCAACAATCATACCTTCGCATTCGATCATGGTGGTCTAATATTCAACCTAATGATTGTCCAAAGCCGCATTGATTTGGGGCATGCTCCTTGCAATATCTCCTACCGTAGAGGCTTCTTGCATGTTAGAAAGTTCTTTAGTCTGAGCTCTCTGCGGGCAGTTTTTGTAATAATGTGCTTCTCTACATCCCCAACATTGTAGTGGAAGTTTTGTTGGTTGTTCAGTAACAATCCTACTAACTCCTTCAAGTTGTCTATTTTCATTGAATGTCTGAGTCTTGGTTGGGTTTCTTGTGAACTTTCCAAAAGTCCTTTGCTTATTATTTCTTCCATGCATAGTTTTTGAATGTCTGTTTGGTTGTAAATCACTTATTTTCTTAGCAAAAACTCCCTTAGATCCTTCATTTTTCTGCTTCATCTGTTAATAACAGATGTGAGCCTTCTGGACCGCATCGTCCATGGTTATGGGGTAGTCGAAATCTAGTTTCTCCTTCATGAAGTTGGGAAATCTACTAATAAACCATTGAATCTTAGATTTTTCTTCTTGCATATATGGAATGTAACACAATAAGGAAGTAAAGTGTGCTATGTATTCATCCATGGTCAAGGTTCCCAGTCTTAATTCATGGAACTCTTTTGCTTTTTGTCATAATAATGTTCTGTTAAATACTTGTCTTTAAAGTGTTTATGGAATTCTTTCCATGTTACTTGCTCCTCATCAATATTCCTTATGGTTTTAATTTCTTCCCACCAGAGTGTGGCTTTTCCTCGTAATTGGTACACTGCCAACCGTGCTTTAAGTTTTTTAGTATATTCATAAATATGGAAGTATTTTCCCATGTATATTAGCCAAGCTTCCGCCGCTTCTTCTGTCTCTCCTTCAAATAGTGATGGTTTGATTATTTTTTAGCTCACCTTGTAGTTCTAGCTTTGGTGTTTTTAGCTTTCTCTGATAAAAATTTTTATCTGAATGCCCTTCATATTCTTCTTTGTGACCCTCCACAGATTCTGCCTAATCTTCTTCATTATGAGCGGTTGGGGTCTTTTCCCTACTTTCTGTACTGGGATCTGGTCCTCTTTGATTTTGCCGATTTGACAAACTTTTAAGAATCTTTTCCTGCTCATGTTGTAAACATTCATTGTCTGATCTGAGGTTCATCATTTCTGCTCGAAGCTATTGTACCGTCTCGAGTAAGGCAGCATTAGTATGTCTCGATTCTTCTCCCAATTGTACCCATAATTCTCGGTTGGCTTCTACATAATGTACCTCCGGCTAGCTCGATGATTTGGGACTCCTATGCATTTTACTCTTGATGCTAATTAACCTTCTCTCTCATTTTCTCTCTCTCTATGTTTACAGTCAGTCAAAACTCAATTTATTTGCTATTTATATATCGATAGATAGGAACATCACAACTTAATTGATTGTTAACAACCGAGAAGCCTCAGTGTAAGAATCTGGGCTCTGATACCATTTGTAACACTTCATAATACAAAAGAAAAAAATATTTACTACCTTAATTACCCAGGTTACGTGTCACTTTAATCCAATCAATGCGATGTGTAAATACATGGAAAGGGTCCTGAATAACTCTCGGTCTTGGCACGAATTAAGGGAATTAATTGGCACACGGGAATTCTTGCACGACTATCTTAACCAAGCCCTGTATCAGTGCTACATATCCACACCTCGGTAGAGGAGATGTCTCCTCCATTGGGGCGATTAATGCAAAGGTAAGAATGGTATGCTACATCTGGTCCTCGCAGGTGACTTGACAGGGGCATTTACCTTGAGATGAAACCCTAACGTGACTTTTCATCTCATTTCGCTCTGTCTGAGAGGAGAGGAAACAACTCTAATAGTGCGCAGGGTAAGAGCATTGGAGAGAGGGTTTACCTATTCTTTAATGAGTGTTTATTTGGTTTCAAAGGCGAACGATGATGGCAGAGACAAGGATGTCAACTTATACAACTCTGCTCTTTTGGTTGGGGAAACGCAACTACCTTATTCCTTCTTAGTTTTAATTCGATATTTGATACAGGTATGGTCTGATGGATGGTTTAGAACCCTTCTTCAACCCCGAGAGCCGAACAGAGATGAGCCTCTATCGCCGAGGTCAGGTTCTTTCTAAATTCTAGCACTCCTATAGTTTATGTCTCTTCTATGGTATGTGGTGTAATGTTTGTTGTTCGTTTTCAAGTATTCGGTGCTTCAACAATGGCTCATATACACTCAGGTATTAAATTCCTCATACGTTTTTCATTTATGCATTCTCCCTCGTTATTCAAGCCAAGGTCCGCTTCTAACAAGTTCTCTAGTTTCTTCCACAGGTATGGCTCAAACATGTTTCTGAGGTTGAAGAGTCTTTCAAGAGGCACTAAACCTAATCCAAGTTGTTTTTCTATCTACAGGTCGGTTATTACTCCTTGGTTGAGCGTCTACTTGTCTGAGTGGCTTTCTTGACTCCAAGATGAAGTGGAAGGGTTGTTGGCTCTCGACACAGTCAAACCCTCACCAAAATACAAAACGTGCGAGGGTTTCCTTAGGGAATGGAGGTTTTAGCAACTGGATGCTTCCGGTTGGGGTTTACAAACGAAGCTTAAAAGAATACTTTTGTCTATTTATTTGAACGGTTTAATAGCATGGCTACGACATACATTGCTCGTTATGGTTCTATGAATTTCTTTTATGTCTGTATTAAATGATGGATAGGTTATAGGCCAGGTTGCCAAATCTTGGTTTTTTTTTAATATAAAGTTTGAGTATAAGGTTTGAGTATATTTCTCACAAGAAGTTAGTTTTAGAATAGGAATATGTTCTGAATTTTTTTGTTTATTTGGTTAAGATTTTAGTTTTTTTTTAAATATACCGTTTTAAAAATACAAATTGAATAGGTCTCATGATTAAAAACATCTTTTTCTTATAAAAAGTGAGATTCAAAACCAAAGCCAAAATGATAAAATAAACCAAAACCAAAAAATATTGTGCCTTCATAAATTTAACAGTCACGGAAATAAATCCTTCGTCCAATAAAATAATTCATGTATTATAATTATAATAATGAGTATCCTGCATTCCCGATTATAATTATAATAATGATATAATTTTCTCACCAGGAAACTTGGTCCACCACAAAGACATACGAATTAGGCAAACAGTTTTTCCACAACAAGGACAAAAACATTTGACCAGAGCCGCCACGTTATCTTCAGTCGATCTTCTCCAGAAAGTAGGTTAATTCCTCAACTTGTCAAAGCCTTACATTACCTTGTTCCCTGCTCCCACAGCTTGCTAATTGGGAAGGACCTAGGTGCATGAAGGCTTGATTGAACACATATTGCAGTCAGTTAAGCACAGGTGAAAAGGAGTAAGTGCCGAAAAGGAGACTCAGAGGTGAAAAGGAGTAAGTGCCGAGAGGCAGATCAGGTGCGGAGGAATCAAAAGAAGAAAGAAAGATGTCAGAACCACCTGTTGTTAGCGCGCAGATAGAAACATTCACTTCGATGCTCGCTGCGAAAGTCTTGAAAGAGGTATCGCTTATCACTAGTTTCAAAAAAGATTTTGAATTTCTTTGTGATGAACTTTTTTCTGTTAAATTATTGTTGGACGAGGTCGGACAGAACAGCAACTCGCGTTCAATGTCCAATTGGCTGCAAAAACTTGAGGATTTTCTGATTGATGCTATGGACATAGTGGAGGATTGTCAGGAAATTAGCAAGTTTGGTAATTTGATATTCCGCAAATTTGATAGACTCATTCTCCGTTACAAGATGGGGCGGAGGATGAGGACATTAAGAGAGGGAATAAACGAAATACATGGAAGTGCAAAATATTTGAAACATCTCGTGTCGGTCCTGCAAGTAAATGCATTCAATGCCCGTAGCTTAGAAGAAAAGAGGGAAAGATTCACTGCTCAAGAATCACAGATGGTTGGGAGGGAATATGACATTGCCGAGATTACTAAACTTATATTGACGGAAAATAGCCCTCAAGTGATTGTTGTTGTTGGCATGGGAGGGATGGGCAAAACTCTTCTGGTGCAGAGTGTGTTCAAAAGCCAAAAGGTCCAGGAAAGCTTCGAACGTCGGATTTGGCAAACAGCGTCGGAAAATTTAGATGTGAAACATCTGCTACTTCAGATCGGGAGGAAGTTGAAAGTTTCACGTGGTGAAAATCAGACTGTCGAAAATGCTCCGAGTGATGAGAATAGTGTTCAAAATCAAAATCTCAGCGACACCGAGATTAGAAGCAAAATTATGGAAAACTTGGAAAAAAACAGATCTCTATTTGTTCTCGATGATTTATGGGACAAAGATAATTTCCATAAAATTGGATTGTCATTGCTAAAGAGAACAAAGATTATAGTAACCACCCGTGATCAAAGAGTGGTAAACAGTACCCCACCTCCTTACATCTACTCATTGAATTGCTTGTCCCAAGAAAACAGTATGAAGTTGTTCTGTATTCATGCTTTCCCTAAACGTGTGGATACAAATTATAGTGGATACAAATTAATGTGGCCGACTGCCCTTGGCTGTTAAAACAATTGCAGCTTCTATGGCAAGATTAAGGAGGATTCCAAATGACTGGGAATCGGTCTTAAATGGTCTAAATGAAGCAGAAGCGATGAGTCACCAGGTTAGGCCTTCTCTCAGGTTAAGTTACGAGGCTTTGCCTTATCATTTGAAGCTTTGCTTTGATTACTGCTCTTGTTTTCCCAAGGATAGTCGATTGAAAACCGAGCATTTGGTGCATGCTTGGATTGATGAAGGATTTACCCCACAAACAGCAGAAAACCCATACGCTGTAGGTCTCTCCTACATTGATGAACTTATTGATCGATGTTTGCTTGAAGTTTCCAAGGTCGGTGGGGATGGGCGAGTAAAGTACTGCAAAATGCATGACTTACTGCATGATTTAGCTGTTTCAGAGTCCCACAAAAAAACCAGATGCTTGTTGATGCCTGGAAAAGAATTGAAAGAATTTCCAGTGGGTAAGTGCCGTGACCTCCGTAGAGTTTCTTTTATTGAAAACAACATAACAACAATCGGCGAAAACATCAGGTGTCCAAGGCTCCGGACTCTAATGTTAGGGAATAATGTCAATCTTCAATCAATTTCCAAAAGTGTGTTTCATGATATGAAATATCTGGCTGTATTAGATTTAAGCCACACACCCGTTCATTCTTTGCCCGAATCTGTCGGGTGTTTAAAACATTTGAAGTTTTTGAATCTCTCTCAGACAAAGATTAAAAAGCTTCCTAAGTCATTGGCTGAACTGCGAAGACTCCAATTTTTGGATGTTAGTCAGTGTGAAGATCTGTGTGAGCTGCATTCAGGGATAGGTGAACACAGATCTATGCTACATCTAAATGTGAAGGGTTGCCACAAGTTGGAGTTGCTGCCTGTCGGGATATCGAAGCTCATCAATTTACACACATTGAAAGGGCTTGTATTCAAAAGCAAAAAGGACGCCAATTCAAAGGCCTTCCAATCGAGCGCTGTGTGGAAGAGGGGAAAGGCAGCAAATGCAAAGGCCTTGCAATTGAAGGATCTGAAAAGAATGACCCTTTTGCAGCACTTATCATTAACACTTGAAGCTTCTTCATCAGAAGGTGATTTTCAACTTGAGGAGGGGACTCTTGAAGACATGACAAGTATGCGGGCCTTTTCCTTCAAATATGTTGCTTCTTCTCAAGATTCTTGTTGCCGTCTCCCCGAGGACATAAAAGTCATGGAACGGCTTGAAATTCTTCATCTAAAGAGGTGCGTGGTGCAAGATTGGATCTTTGGGCTTCAGAACCTCATGGAGCTGGAGTTACATGGGGATAACAGCGAGACAGAAGCATATAAAGGCCTCGAAACTATTCCTAATTTGAGAAAGCTAAAGTTGTCAAGCAACGAAAAGTGCGTTGTCTTTCCAAAGGAGTTTGGTGCAGATGGGGCATTTCCTAAGCTTGAGAACTTGGTCATCAAACGTTTTGACAGTTTGGAAAACCTTCCTCCCTTGCACAATGGTGCATTCCCAATGTTGAAGTGTTTGCAGATGAAATACTGCAATCAGTTAAATGATATCACCGAAGCATTACTGAGGCAGACTAGAATTCTTGAAGAAATAAGGGTGAAAGGGCAGACTAGAATTCTTGAAGAAATAAGGGTGAAAGGGTGCCCAGGCTGGGAAGACGGCATCTGGGAGTGCGATCGTACCTGGCAACTTCTGAAAGACGGTGGTATCAAATTGACAATAAACGGTTACACCATATGCTGGGAAAATGGTCAACATAAGAATTCGATAGATTACGGAAATTATTTCCCAGAAAGAAGGAAAATTGGATTCTCCCTGCAGGTGTACGGCTCAGCGTTCGCCTTTATTGAGGCTGGTGCCTCATCAGCGGTGACTGTGGCGGAATAGAGTACCTACAAGCTATTAACCTCTCCATTTGATGCCACAGAGGAACCTTCTTCATACATCCGGGTAAGTGCTAGTTTCTAATCCCCTTCCAAGATTCCTGGAGATTGCAGAATGGTTGTTTAATACAGAAATATTTGATGGTCGCATTCGAGTCAGTATGCGTGTTCAAGACAAAAGATTACCTGCTTGCCTTATGTATGGAATGAATTATGTAAGTATGGGACATTAGTTTTTAATTCCGTTTATTATGTAAAGTATGGGACATTAGTTTTTAATTCAGTTTATTAGGTAAAGTAGGGGAAATCTTATTTATATATTTTTTTACTTTATATGACATTATTTTTTATATTTTTTTACTTTATATGACATTATTTTTTATTTAGAACATAATTTTTAATTTTTAATTTTATTTTAAAGGGAGACTAACATCTTTTCAGATTGGGTTGTAGAATGAGCTTCTTGGCTCAATTACATAATCAATAATTTTATTTAACATTTATATAACTCTACACAATTAGAAAGCTGAAACAGTGCACTAGATAAACGCTGAAACAATAGGTTGTAGAATAAACCTCTCAATTCAATTAAATAATCAATAATTTTATTTAACATTTATATAAATCCATGCCATTTGAAAGCTGAAACAGTGTACTAGATGAATGCTGAAACAGTAAACTAGATGAGTGAGTAAACCCTGCACTAAAGAATTACCTTTAAGAAATATGTCTTCTTTCTAAATAACAGCTGAAGAAATTTTTCTTCCATACAAAATTGTGCACTCTTTTATTTATATGTATTTTTAATTTGATGAGTTGAATAGTATAACAATAAATATTTTATCTTAAAAGAAGATTTGAATAACTATGAATAGTATGAAATGTGTCAGAATATTCTTGTGGTATTAAGGATTAAGATTTATCTTCAAATTAATTATGTTATTTTAATTAATTTGTTTTAAATTAGTTAATCAAAAAAATGTTGTCAAAATGTCTTATTTTGTATATGTGGTATTGATAAGTTATAATATTGGCTTATTGTATTATATGAAAAGTTATTTACAAATTAAAAATTTCCATGGTAAAATAAAAATAAATCGTCATGGTTAAAGTATATTAATGTTTTCATAATTAATAATAAATTAATTTTAAATAAAATTATAATTTTTTTAATTTTTATGATTTTTTTAATATAATGAGATATATGATGTACACTAGAAATAAATATTTTGATGTTTTATAGTAGTTTATTAAATTTGCTACCCATTTTATTTATATTGCTACACAAATTTTAAAATCCACCCAACTTTCAATGCAAATTGTGTGGAAATTTTACACTTCTTATTAAGTTTCAGTTGATCAATATACAGTTGATAGTTTTGCATGGTATGCAAAATAGAAAATTCGAATTCGCAGAGATGTTTAATTATGACCTACCATAAACATTAGTACGAGGGTTTTTGATAACTGTCTAGAATTTGAGAGTGAGTTTTATTCAAAATTTACAAGTGGGCTAAGTTCTTCGGAAAGTTGCCATAGGTTTTGACCTGTCATTCAAAATTATAAACTGTCTACCAAAAATATTTACCACAGATCCTTCAATACCACATAGATTTCCCATAAATTTTGGTATACCTCAATATCTAATACAGTTCTAACATTTATAGCAAGCCTATTATCAAGGGAGCCACTGGCCAGTAATTGGGAAAGGATGAACCCATGGGCAGCCGCCGCTGCATCTTCCAAGTCGTAGTAAATTCGTCGCATGCCCAAAACAATAAATGCCCCCCTCGACTCTAGCACCAAACTCAACCTCTGTCTCCCTTGATTATTTGGGCTTCATTTAAATTAATTTAACTTCATTGCATAAGTCTTTGGAGCTTAGATGTCTGATGTTCTATTTCTGTTGAGCAGCCTAATTAAGAGGTAATACGGTAAATTTTTGGTTTCGGAATTTGACGATTTAAGAGTGTCAAAGTTTAGATTTATTCAAAACATATTTTCGAATATGTAAATCAATTTCAAATGAGGTAGGATCCTCCCGACTAAATTTTAACTTAAATGGAATTTGAATTACGCTGAAACTTTGTCCATGCCTTACAAATTTGGAGTAAACATTATTTGAAAAGGACATGCATTTGTTACGAAATTAATTTCCTCTGTTCTTATTTTACAGCGTTGATTTTCGGACTTCACTGTAGGCGTCACCGGCAGGAAGAAAAGAGGGAAAGGTTCGTCTTCTGATTGCCGTAAGTACTCTAACAATGCCAGCTTTGAAGCACAGACAAAGAGAGGCACAACCGCAAAATGAACGAACGGACTTCATTTTTCCATTTCAACCATTTTTGCTGTAGGAAATTAGCACAGGGCTGCGTGCTCTAATTAGTTGAGGATTTATTTTAAAAAATAGTATTACAGCCAGGTGCCCAAAACAAGGGATTTCAACTTTGGATTTCTCTAGTTTCATATATTTCACATTGTGTAAATCACCACTTTAATAACAAAATATAAAAAATATGGCAACAATTTAATTTTTATGTTTATTCAAGTAAATGTTGTTTCTTTTATTTAAATTGTGAATAAATGTTATTGCTGTTATTTAGTTTTATAAACTAAAAATATAGTTACCACAACTATTGCAATGGAGTGTATAGTAGGTTTGAATGTAATAATTCTCCTTAAAAAGAATAGAACATAACAGCTTTGGTGGAAGATGTTTCTTTGGTGGGTTGCTTGTATATTTTTTGTGTTATTCTATTGTGAATGAACAACCATAAAGATTTTTCTGATATCAACTTGTGGGTGTGATTTGATGATTCATTGATAATATTAGCTAAGAGAAACTGATAACACTCTTTTGACTCGTGGGTGTGATGGGATGATTCATGGATAGTATTAGCTAAGAGAAACTGATAACACTTTTTTTACTCTTTTTTATTTATTTTAATGTTGGTTTAGCAATTAAGAAAGAGTTTTCGATAAAACTATTCTATATTTGTTTGAGTTTTCGAAAAAACTATTCTATATTTGTTTGAATTTTGAAGTTAGTTTTGCAATTAGAAAGGGAACATGATAACGCTATTTTGTACTAGCTTGATTTTGATGCTGATACCAAAAGATAAGTCACGTTTCATTATTCAACCTATATGCCATGGAGATGAATGGATATTGTAGTTATTAGAAATCGAGGTTTGTTGACCAAAACGTGGGAAATCCTAGTCTCAGTGGCAATCTACCCCAAATGAACTACACCCTTTAACTACACCCTTTAGGTGAGTGCAAGCAAAATATCGTAGTTGTTGTAATACTCTAGCTGAATTGCACACTTTATATGACCCCAAGCATGATGCATTATGAGTATTATGAGGTAGGTTACCTTCCACTCGAATATTGAATCTTGCGTGTGGATCACAAATCCTTGGTGAAGAGGTTTCCTAAATCTCGAACCATTCAAGATACATCATTGTCATAATAGGATAACAATCGTGTGAATATATGGAAGCCCACTGCTAAGCAAGAAAAAGTTGGACTATTTCTCCATCCTAGACGTAGCAAGCAGACTTCGTTTACCACTTGTTACATTGGTAAGTATATGTTTATCTCTCTACAAATTATGGCAGAATTGCATGCTCTATGAGAATTTATGTAAGTCAAAATATTATATGGAAATTTGTACAAAGCAAAGAAATGAAAGATTTGGGTAGAGGAGAGGCTTCTCTCAAAACTTGAGTTGGGGGGATTGCACTAAAATGGAATTAAAACTCAAAAATTTAAAGCACAAGAAAATAGAGAGTAATTTTGGAGCAACAAAATAAAACTTTGGATTATAATTCTAATACATGAAATACATTTATATGGAGAATGTGACTCTTTCACCAAGTAAAACAAGTGTTCTTACTGCCATTTACATTCACCAGGAGTTGCGTAGTAACTCTGGGTAAAACCACATAACAAATTGTTTTCAAGCGTGGACTAAAGCTAAAATCTTCTTCACATGTATATTCAAACATACATTTCAACACATTAATTCATGACAGAACACAACATTAAGACACAAGATGCGCGATTTTACAGGAAATGTTGACTAAAACTAAAGTCTTTTTCACATGTATATTCAAACATACATTTCAACACATTAATTCATGATAGAACACAACATTAAGAGACAAGATGGGTGATTTTACAGGAAATGTTCTCCTATGTTGCTGAGTGAATATTTGCCCATAAGTTTTTACCAACCCTTCATTAAATACACTTGTTTTCTTAATTACTTGATGTGAGTTGTAGAATAGAGAATTTGTACTTCTACTAAGAACTTCATTTAATCTGTCTGCAAAAAAAATCCTTCATTTAATCTATCAGTTTAGCAAACGCAGTGGTTGTGATTAATTTTCCAACACTCCCCCTTAATCACAACTGCCTCTATTGACAATTCCCAAATAATCTCTCAGATAAACAATTTTTTCACATGTCAATGACTTTGTAAAGATATCAACAAACTGTCACTGTGACTTGCACTAATGCAACATAATTTCACATTTTTTAATTAACTCTCTAATTCAATTATATTTAGCGCCAATGTGCATGGTCCTATTATGAAAAACATAATTCTTTGATAGTGTAATTGCAGAATTGTTATCGTTGAAAAAAGAGGTTGTTCCCTCTTGGTCGTGGCATAAATCCCTCAACATTCTTCTCATCCAAACTGTGTGACATGTTGTTGTTGTTGCAAAGACATATTCAACTCTTTTTGTTGACAATGACACTATCCTCTGCTTCTTGGAGGTCTATGAGATGGCACCCGAGCCTCAATGAAAAACATATCCTGACATGCTCTTTCTGTCATCAACACTTCTTGCTTAGTCACTATCAATGTAACCAAGCAGCCTAAAATAATTTGTTGCGGTGTACAAAATACCATAATCCTTTGTTCCATTGATGTACCTTAAAATCCTTTTGGCTGCTTTCCAATGCACCTCCTTGGGTGTCTCCATGAACCTTGACATCAAGTTTAATGCATACATTATATCCAACCAACTATCGTCAAATACATCAAGCTGCCCACCATACTTTTGTATAATGTTGGATTAACATTGTTGCTACAATCTTCTTTGCTCAACTTCAACCCCATGACAGTTGGAGTTGGTGCAGGCTTATTGTTCTGCATATTAAACCTCTCCAAAATGTTTGCTACATACTTTTCTTGAGAGATAAAAATACCATTTTCTATTTGCTTCACTACTATGTCCAAAAAATACCTTAACAACCCCAAGCCAGTCATTTCAAATTCACTTTTCATGACTTCTTTGAAATCAGTGATGAGGAAATCATCACTACCTATAAAAATCAAATCATTTACATATATGACGACAATAAGAATCTTATCGTCACTCTCTTTGATGTAGAGAGTAGTCTCACTGTCACATTTGTCGAATCCATTGTCTAACAAGTAAGCATCTATCATGCTATAAAATGCACATAGTGCTTGCTTCAGCCCATAAAGATCTTTGCTCAACCTATACACATTGTCTTCTTGGCCTTCTACCTCATAACCATGTGGTTGCGCAACATATACTTCCTCTTTCAAGACTCCATTCAAGAACACTGATTTTATGTCCATTTGATACACTTTCCATTTATGTTGCAAGACAATCGACAACACTATGCGCACTGTCTCCATCCTTGCGACTGGTGCAAATGTCTCTGCATAATCTCTTCCATGTTTTTTCTTGTATCTTTTGACAACTAGCCTTATTTTATGCCTTTCGATCTTTCCTTCAACATTTCTCTTGGTCTTATAGACTGACTTCAATCCAAAACTTCTTTTCCTTGTGGAAGGTCCACTAACTCCCATGTGTCATTATTTTCTATTACTTCTATTTCTTCATCCATGTCGCAACCCATTTTTCTTCTTTGACTGGATCGTCAAAATGGATTGTGTCATCTACATGACAAAACAATGCAAATGAGGAATTTAGACCAATGCTACTATCAACTTCATCTTACTCATAAATTTCATTTAAATTTTTGAATTTTTGTCTTCTTATACTCGTGGAAGATGGGCTTGACATGTCACCTGATGTTGTGCTTGAAGTAGATGACGTTGTGGGCCTTTGCAGTGTTCTTAGAGAAGCACTTGCTTGACTGTACAATGCTATCATATTATTTGTTGACGATGTCACTTGTTGACTGCTTTGTTGAGCTTGAATAGGAGTAGGAGTCACTATTGTGGAATTACTTGATGTGGTCAATTCCTCTTTGTCCTCATGTGGTATACATGTTTTCACATTGATTGTCTTCTCTGAACTTCCATCCCATGCTTCTTTTTATATGAACTTCATATCTCTGTTGATTATGACCTTCTTGATTGATGGATTGTAGAGCGTGTATGACTTGGATTCATCACTATATCCAACAAATATTCATTTCTCCTCCTTGTTGTCGAACTTGTTCCTTAACTTATCTGGGATATGTGCATATGCCACACATCCAAACACTCTCATGTGAGTGACTATGATTTCTTCCACTCCATGCCTCTTCGGGAACCATATTCTTGACACTGGCGGTTAGACACCTATTAATGATATATGTTGCGCAAACGACAACTTTAGCCCAATAGTCATTTGACAAATGCTTTGCCTTTAACATACTTCTTTCCATTTCCATAATGGTTTTATTCTTCCTTTTTGTGACACCATTTTGTTGAAGTGTATATCTTGTTGTAAATTTCTTGTGAATTACATGCTCCCTCCAAAATTGAAGGAATTCATTTGAGATGTATTCGCCACCTCTGCTAGTTCTCAAAACTTTGATGTAGTGTCCACTTTGCTTCTCAACAAAAGCCTTGTATTGGCGGAAATGCTCAAACACTTCCCTTTTCTGTTTTAGGAATTATACCCATGTATTCCTTGTATAATCATTTGTGAAAGTCAAAAAATAATCGTTGCCCCCAATTGATGGTGTCTACATTGGTCCAGATAAGTTTGAATGTACAATCTCCAAGGGTCCTTTTTCCCCTATTGACTTTCCTGTTCGAAATGTCTCCCTATGTTGTTTACCCAAGATGCATCCTTCACATAGTCTATCCGTTTTTCTATGAGTGGAAATCCCTTCACCATGTCTTTCCTATGCAACAAATTCAAACCTCCAAAGTTAAGATGACCAAATCTCAAATGCCATAACCAATTTTCATCTTTAACTTATGTTTGAAAGTTTGTTTGCATGACAGTTCCAAATTTTCTTTCATCCTCTTGTGAATTCATTGACAGTTGTGCTTGGGCACCTTCTTCCTTGAAATTTGATTTTATCTTTAGGGGAAACATCTTATTGTTTATCATATGAACCTTTTCAATCAACTGTCTTCTTAGAGACTTATCAAAATTGTGCACTCATCATTTTTGAAAAAGACATTGTAGCCCTTTTTCATGAGTTGTCCAATGCTTATGAGGTTATTCTTCAAACTTGGCACAAAATAAACATTTGAAATGTACTTCTTCTCCCCATTTTTTGTTAGAATATTGACTCTTCCTTTGCCCATGACAAAGACTTTGCTATGAGTCCCTAATATCACTTCAGATTTCACACTTTCTTCTAAATTGGAAAACATTTCTATGTTCCCTGTCATGTGGTTGTTGCACCCTGAATCTAGAAACCATACATCCCTTTATTTTTCTTGTGCTACATTATAAGCTAAAAACATGCTATCTTGGTTCTGATTTTCTTTTGTGAAATTTTCACTTGGTTTGTTACTTATATCATGTTGCTTCTTTCTACATTCATTTTCATAATGACCATACTTCTTACAATAATGACATTGAACTTGAGATTTATCATGCCTCTGACCTTGTGCTTGATTTTGGCTTGGGCCTTGACTTGAATTTTGATTGCTACCCTTTCCACTTGAGTTTGAAGGGTTTCCTCTTCCACCTCTGTGTGGGCTTCGTCCTCTACCTCCAGCATTTGATCTTCCTCTGCCTTTACCTTGACCAAATAAAACTTGTGTCTTGAAGGCATTCTCCAATGATTAGTTTGTTGCTCTATTCAGTCTATGTTCATGAGAAATCAACAATGCTAAAGCTCATGCACTGAAAATTGTGAGAGATCCTTTGTCTCTTTTATGGCCACAACAATGGCATCAAGCCTTCTTAGCAAACTTCTCAAAATTTTCTCTACTATTCTCTTTTCCCCAAATGTCTCACCATGAGACCTGATTTGAGTAACCAATCCAATTACATGTGTAAAGAATGAGTCTACATTCTCATAGTCTTTCATACAAATTGTCTCAAAGTCTCTTCTCGGCATTTGTAATTTGTTGTCTTCACTTTTTCCATGCCTTAGTAGGTTGTCTGAAGGGTGTCCCATGCTTGCTTGGACTTTGTTGTTACTGCAATCCTTGAGAAAACACTTTCATGAACTGCTTGAAAAATATAGAAGAGGGATTTTGAATCCTTCTTCTTGTTGTCCAACAATGTAAACTTTGAAACGGGAACTCTGGTCAAAAAGCCCAAAAAATAAATCAAAAACAATGCTAAAAACGAAAAGTGTGTATACTAGAACGATGTTTTTATTTTTTAGTCGTCAATTTTGAACACGTTTTAAAAATGGCAGTGACTACGAAATTTACTATGAAATTTTCGTGCAAAATATAGCTTCAAAATGAAAGTGATGATACTGGAACAATGATTTTTTTTTTTTAGGGTCAATTTTCAAAATTTTTAAAAAATGCTAATGAAACCAAATTTTTATGTGTCAAACAAAGTTCATTATGAGAGAAAAAACACATTAATGTTTTTGGTAAAATATCATTTTTCTTTCCTAAGTATAAATTTAACATGTTTTCAACCATAACATGCTAGATACAAAAGAAATTGAAATTTTTTCAACTATAAAATTAAAAACCATGACATTGTGAACAAATTACATCACTAAATGAATTCAAAAGTCATTATTTGTATATTGAATAAAACATACATTATATATCTAATTTAATATTGCATTGTAGATATTTTAAACAAAAAAATTTATCATAATTAAGACATATAATCCAACAATATAAAAATACCTCATAACTTCTCATTTAACACCATATGAAAAACATTAATTTTATTTGAATATACCATGTACACATCAGTTATATAAACTGTCTTAAACAATTATTCAAAATCACTCATATTTTCTTTCACACCTTCAGAATTCACATCTTCAGATGAGTGACTGGATGCTGACGAAGATGTTCCATATTCTTCTCTTTCATCAACCAGTGCCCCATCTGAGTCCACATGCATGCCCAACATTTCAGGTTTCAAAATTCTTCTAGATCTACGACTGGTTTCAGCTAACTCCCATGTCAACATTGTTCCTTCTCGTAACAACCTTTTTAGAATCTCTATCGTCTTTAAGCGAAGAGTTCCTCTCTTTGTTAAATTGAAGTCATAAACAAGTATGTCAACATCCTCCAATTTTAATATGTCTGTGCGGCGGCGATTTATATTTGTACCCTTTTTTTTTTCTTTTTCCGCCATTTTTTTTGTCAACTACCATTTCTAGCTTATACACACCATTGAATGGGTGTGTATTTGTGGCATACCAATGTACTTCAACATTTGTAACATCCTCATTTTCTGTAAATACCTTTATAACTTTAGCAACCCAAAATGGATAGCCATTGGGATCTCCATCTACTAGCACTGCAATCATGCAACCCTCCTTAATATCTTGTACTAAATCCCTATAAAGGTCTCCCATGGTTTCACATTGTGCACGAGATCTTCTGGAACCAATATACATCTCTCTTTCCACTGCTTGTGAAGAATTAATAATACCTTGAGATTGTTGTTGTTCAACAATGTTTACTTCCTAATGTTAATTCAACACATTTTGTGGCCAAATAAATGGGTTTTTCAACGGTATATCTTCATTTGTTGTTGTTGAAATGATATCACTTTGATTATTGAAAAATGACTCCCACCAAACTGAATCAACAATATCAAAGTACTCATATGTATATTTAATACATTTTTTAATTTCTTCCAAGCAATCAGAATAATTTATATCTCTGTTATGTCTGCGTGCATTCTGAACTTCACCAACTGATTGTAATAACAATATTTTTGATGCAAATATTGGATGATCTGGAATGAACTTCAAAAATTGCAAACCTGATGACGGTGCCCATTCTGTAGTAGTTGAATACTTCTTTCCCCATATTAGTGCTTTCCCATCAATTTTTTTAATACAAAATTGATGTTGGAAGCTAATGTCATTAAGTTGTTCAATGCATTTCCCCTCACCATATGATCCCAGAATAAACCTTCGCATGTCAACAGTTTTTTCCAACACATCAAAAGTAGGCTTTAGCATGTATGATTTCTTAATACATTCAATTAGTGATGGCAAGCTCCCAACTTCCTTCCTCCTCAATGTGATTGAAAAACAACTGAACATCTGATCAATATGGTCATGAGTGTGCCCAACAAGAAGGAAACCAACCTTTACCTTTTGAAAAATTCTCAATTCAACAAGCATGATTAGGTATCCAAAAACAACCTGATTTTTGTTTTCACGGCAAGTGTTGTCCAATTGTAGATACAAAACTTCAGGAAGATTACCA
>APFE031660161.1:0-11618 GCA_000404065.3 Pinus taeda
TTGTTTTTGAAGCATCTGTTTGAAGAATGACTGGTTTTATGACAGTGCTTACATGGATGAAGATCAAAACAGTGATCTTTCAAATGGCCAACTCGATCACAGTGTTGGCATTTCACGATCTGTTGTTGTTGTTGCTGCTGTGGAAGAGGAACAGAGTCTGGAACAGCTGAAGCTGAACTGTCATGAGTAGCAGGTGAACTGTCATGAATGAAACCAGCACTCTGAAACTGAATGGGTTTTGAGTAGTCTGGAATATGAAAGGACAAGTCCTTGTCATATCCAAGACCAGTTCTGTGCTTGTTGTGGACAATTTGTTCCCAAGGTCTAATGATGGGCTTGGGAAGTGCAGACTGAACTTCTGCATCTGCATTTACAACTGCTGCTTTATTTGAATGAACATGAACATTATTGACTTGCTGTTTATGGGAGTCTGTTTCAATCTTCTGAACAGAAACAGGTTCAGAAAGATGACTCCATTGCTGTAGTTCTTCTTGCTGTAGCTTTGTCTCAAGCTGCAAAAACTCAATATTTTCATGTGCAGTTTGCAGAGAGGTTTGGATGTCAAAGAGAGTTTCTTTGTTAACTTTGACCATCTCATCAACAGTGGAATGAATTAGGATATTCAATAACTTTAATGCATCTTCAAGTCTGGCCATTTTCTTCAATGCCACTTAAAAAAACACAACTGAGGCAACAACAACAGAAAAATAATATTGTACTCTTACTACAAGATCTTGTAAGGGCTTTTCAAGTGGCAACAATGTTGCGAAAATAGTTGATGGAGCAGGACCTGAGTAAGCTGGATGTTACCAAGTTAAACTACAATAAACATTTCTCGTCAAGCTACAATAAACATTGGTACAATTGAGCATATGGTAAATCAACAGTCCACATTTCGTTTCAAGAATGAACTGGAGCCAATGCAAAAAATATATAAATGTGAAGATGAGCGATGTCCTCAACTTCAAACTTCAGAGCATCTGACTGCTATGGAAATCATGCAAAATCTCAAAATCTCTACAAGAAACTGCTCCAAGAATGACTTCCAAAAAATGTCTTCAAAAATGCTTCAAATTCACTTCATAATGCTGATCACTTCACCAAAAATGATAGCGAGCTAAAACCCGCCAAACCCAGAATCCATGCAATATTGATCCATGTACATGCGCAAACTACTTTGCCAATTTACCACTCTAACCAGAGTATTTCACAACAATTTAAGACTGTATTTATTTGGATTTCAAACAACTCTGCGCTTTTTCTAAATCTTAAAAAAAATCGTAAATACTTCTTAACATCCTGCTAACATTACATGCTACTAAAGTGGCACTATAATACGCTTCAAAAGTGTCCAACCATCTGTTCCGATTTTGATGGAAAACCACACATCAGTTGGAAGTACTAACGTCAAATGATCATCCCTTTGATCTTGCTGCAAATCATCATTCAATGGCCCTATAAATATGAATATACACTAGCAAAAAACCACAAGAGGTTATTACCGAGTGGGTTTCTCCGCAAAGAAGAAACAGATTAACCGCCTTTTTCCAGCTTGCTCTGGTTTTTGTGGCCATCACAGGACACACATACCATCGAAGTCTAGTTCATATTGGTGGACTTGTTCAACATTGTTCAATCGGAAACAACAGGGAAGACAAGGCCTGGGTATAGTTGTGTCTCAGAATGTAGGACCACTGTCGAAGAATTCCCACTTACCGACCAATCGCCCATGGTGATGAGCATTTTCCCCTTTTGCCTATTCATCCAAACTTTTTGGGCATTCAAATGGATTTGTTTCTACCTCGATTCTATAACACGGAAGGGCTGATTTCGGTTGTTTCAGAGCAATGAAACGATTCTCCTCGGATGATTGAAGCGTATTATAGATTTGATGAATCCACGCCCAACAATTATATTTTCGGCAGTTTATAAGATGGATTGAAAAACCCATCTGGGCCCGTGAAGATCTTTTAAACGTCAGTGGAGGGTAGCATTCTTGAGATTGTGGGGGCAGAGGTAACAGGAATCATGGTCCCTGTATCAATATGCATGTTTCTAGTTGTCCTGCTAGTTCATGGCATCAACCCATATCATACGACCTTCATAGCTCACGATTTCAAGAAAGTCATAGCATGTGTAGCTCAGATCAGCACCAATTTTTCTATTTCAAGACTATGGGAAAACGTCCAGTGACAGGTGACAGATTAATCGCTGACATGATTCGCTCAAGGTAAATGTAACGTTTCTGTAGGACTTACACGAGAGAACGTTGTAAGCCATTTGCAAAAATATTGACTGTAATTTAAGCGTTTGAGTGGAAGAATACTGCAGCCATGCGCAGTTGCTTCATTTCAGGCTGCTAGAGATGGCAAATTCAGCGACACCATGCAAATCCAAAAGAGGTTTTCCTTACTCAGGCTGTTCTCAGGGAATGACGGATAATTGCCGAAAGCGAGATAATGAAGGAGGACGATAACAACTGGCCTGAGCCGGATAGGGTTGGGTGTTAGGAGCTGGAAATAGTTATGGACACACAATTATGCCACCAATTAAATGTCAGTATTCCATTTTATCAATTGAATGATCATGCAGCGCTGGAAGGACCAGGTCAGGGAGGTGTCAGTGCTACAATATGGGCAGAAAATAGGAGTTACAAGAGAATCCAGCAGCGTGAAGAGGGCAACGTATGGAGGCCCAACAGTCTAAATTCATAGTCTTGTCAGGGAATAATGGTAAATCGCAGCGCTATTATACCAGTGCGCAGACTTTGACAGGCTGCAGGTAGGAATACAATGGCTAGTTGCAGATTAGATGCGCTCAGCTAATAAAATAAATGGTCAGGTAATGAAGACTAGGCCAACACTATTCAAAGCAACTCAGATCAGTGGCTCAAGGAAAACAGGCCACACATCATGGCTCCGATACCATGTTAAACATACATGGACAGCGAAAACAATAGAAAGATAAATCATGCATTGCTTTTTTTATTCACAAATGATGTATATTTATGGTACATCATGTGACCGTTGGGATTCACATCCCAAGGTCTCTTGGACTGCTTTGTCCATTCGGCTTCCACGCTAACCCTTTAGGATTAGGTGTCCAACATTCCCCCCTTAATCCGTAGGGTTATGTATGAGTCCAAGAAAAGCGCTGTAATACAAAATGTGCAATAATGCATGGCAACACTAGGCTGAATGTGCTCTATGAAATGTTGGTAAAAAAGGGCGGTGGTTTAAGGATAGCCACCAACACTGGAACGCTTAGTGCAGTTCCCGGAACTCTTCCAAAACTGGCAAGAAGCTGTTAGTCTTCTGCTAGAGGAAGTGATCCTATTGTTTTAAAGAGGGAAACCTTCAACCATAAAAGGGAGGCCTCACCCCGCATAAAAGGTAAAACTTCAACCTGTAAAGGGAAGTCTCAACCTGTGATGGTTTAAGGATGACCAACAACTCTGGAATGCTTATGCAATTCCTGGAACTCTTCCAAAACTGGCAAGAAGCTGGAGTCTTCTGCTAGAGGAAGTGTTCTCAATTTTGTTTTCCGGAACTCTTCCAAAACTGGCAAGAAGCTGAAGTCTTCTGCTAGAGGAAGTGTCCCACATCGCCAACTGAAGGCATTTTCAGGCATCTTTGTCTCTGGCTACAACTCTGAAGCTGGTGTGGCAGGTTGTGGCTCAGGCTAGCTTGATGTGGCTTTGAAGCTTGTAGATGACCATCATTTCCCCCCCTGTCAGATACAAGGTAAGAAGATGGAGAAAACTCAACTGCAAGACTGTTCAATATTCTGGAACAAGTTCTGACATGTGTTTGAAATATCTTCTTGGCTGTTGATGCCCATTGCCAAGAAGCGATCCATCCTAGATGAATCTTTGTTCTTACAGGACGTTTGTTGCTGAAGCATCTATGTGAAGAATGATTGGTTTTATGACAGTGCTTACATGGATGAACATCAAAACAATGATCTTTCAGATGGCCAACTCGGTCACAGTGTTTTCATTTCATGATCTGTTGTTGTTGTTGTTGTTGCGGAAGAGGAGCAGAGTCTAGAACAGCTGAAGCTGAACTGTCATGAGGAGCAGGTGAACTGTCATGAATGAAACCAGCACTCTGAAAGTGAATGGGTTTGGCATAGTCTGGAATATGAAAGGACAAGTCTTTGTCATATCCAAGACCGGTTCTGTGCTTGTTGTGGACAAGCTGTTCCCAAGGTCTGATGATGGGCTTGGGAAGTGCAGATTGAACTTCTGCATTTGCATGTACAACTGCTGCTTTATTTGAATGAACAGGAACATTATTGACTTGCTGTTTATGAGAGTTTGTTTCAATCTTCTGAACAGAAACAGGTTCAGAAAGATGACTCCGTTGCTGTAGTTCTTCTTGCTGTAGCTGTGATTCAAGCTGCAAAAAATCGATCTTTTCTCTTGCATTTTGCAAACAGTTTTGAATATTAGAGAGAGAATCCTTGCTAACTTTTACCATCCCATCAATATTGGAATGTATTAGGGTATTCAGTAACTCTAATACATCATCCATTCGATCCATTTCAAAACAATGCTTCAATGAACTTGTGGTAACTTAGAAGAAGAGCATCAATATTATACTACTCAGAGAAGCCTTTTCAAAATATCAAATCTGAAAGTTTGTCCGAAGTACCGTTGCAGATAGAAACAAGAAATTTATCATCCCCTTGGAATAAAATGGCAAATGTTGTAAAAGTGTTGACCAATAGCGGAAACTTAATAATTTCTGTTACAAATAACTAATAATTCCACTGCTGCAATTTTAATGTCTACTCCCTATTTCATGAAAGGAACAACACACACACACACACACACACACACACATATATATATATATATAATTGGCACACAGTGAGCTTACAACACAAACAGGTGAATGTTATGACAGTGTACAAATAGTGGCGCACAGCGTTTCACTGGTTTGTAACTCATACAACTCCGCTCGGCCTTCTTACAATCAATGCAAGGGAACAGCCCTCAGCTGACTTATGAATACACAAATCAACCCTTTTAAAATCATGATAGCAGAGTATTCAAATTAAACGGACAGCACAACTTATCAGCGCTTTTATAAGCAATTCAACACAATATACGATGAGTTCTCCACAATGTTCAGTGCGCAGCTTCACTTAATTTCATGTTAAACTACAAAACTGGATATCAAGTTTCTTGTTTATACATGCAAGTGGATATTCTTGAATGAAAACTCTAAAACTGTGTCCCCGTGGTCGAATAAATTCGAAAAGAGAGTTGACTCATCAGAGAATAGGGGGCTTTCTCTACCAATCACCCAATCAATCAAGCCCCTTCTCAACCCTGCAACTCGACTTACAGGGTGGCTCTCGATCAATAGAGTGAAAGACAATTGGCTCACCTTTCTCTAAGTCGACATGCAGGTTTATCTTCAGCAACAGTATTTTATTTCTATAGGGATAATTAGTAGCTTGGCAATTTTCTTTTTCTCAAGTAATTATGGAACGGCCTTCAACTACTCAACAACAAAAAGAGTGTGCTGATTTTGAAGAGAATATGAAATGCACGGTTTATCTTGACAGCCTTTCACCAATGGTCACAATACCAATCCTCAAGAAAGCACTTGGACAATTTGGTGTGGTCACTTCTGCCCAAATTTTTCCAAATTATCTGGATCCAAAGAACGCTGCTGTGAGTGCCTTGGTGGAAATGCAAAATGAGCGACAGGCTGAGAACACAGTGAGAGAGATCAATTGCAACGCATTCATGATTGCAGGTATGCCCAGACCAGTTAGGGCCAGAGCAGCAGTAGCTGAGATGTTTCCTGACCGTCCAGCACCCCTTGGGAGAAGAATACAGTGCTACTGGATAGAATCAAATCCAGTTACCCTTCCTTCGAACTTGGTTTTGAAATCTGGTTAAGCTCTGCAATGATATCTCGGCTCCAGTAAAATGAATTCGACCTCAATAATGAACTGGACCCCAAATAAACTCGATCTCTATGCAAGTTAACTTAGCTCCAATAAATAGACTCGGCCTCTGCAATAGCATTCGGTCTCAGCAAATTGACTCGACCCCAGCAAATGAATTCGGTCTCCCACAAATGCAGTCGGTCTCAACAATAATTCGGTCTTCATTAAATAATGATGAACTCGACTCTTCTGGAAATTATAGCAAATGAAAACTTGGCCCTATAAATATGCATATACACGAGCAAAAACCACAAGAGGTTATTACCGAGTGGGTTTCTCCGCAAAGAAGAAACAGATTAACCGTCTTTTTCCAGCTTGCTCCGGTTTTTGTGGCCATAATAGGACACACATACCATCGAAGTCTAGTTCGTATTGGTGGACTTGTTCAACATTCTTCAATCGGAAACAACAGGGAAGAAAAGGCCTGTGTATAGTTTTGTCTCAGAATGTAGGACCACTGTCGAAGAATTCCCACTTACCAACCAATCGCCCATGGTGATGAGCGTTTTCCCCTTTTGCCTATTCATCCAAACTTTTTTTTGGCATTCAAATGGATTTGTTTCTACCTCGATTCTATAACACGGAAGGGCTGATTTCAGTTGTTTCAGAGCAATGAAACGATTCTCCTTGGATGATTGAAGCGTATTAGAGATTTGATGAATCCACGCCCAACAATTACATTTTCGGCAGTTTATAAGACGGATTGAAAAACCCACCTGGGCCCGTGAAGATATTTTAAACGTCAATGGAGGGTAGCATTCTCATACGCAGTTTCAATCCATACGCAATTCGTTTCAATTCAGATACCAATTCGCATATGCAGTTTCAATCCATACGTTACCTTCAGGCGTGTCACGGAGCGTTTCTTCTTCAGGCAGCGTTTTTTTTGTCATTTCCTTCAGGCAGGCAGCATTACCATTTCCAGCGTTGTCATGCAACTTCCCTTCATGCATTTCTCCTTCAGACGTTCTTGTCAGCACCGTTTCAGTAATGTCAGAACATCGTTTAATAATGAGGTGCAGTGCAGGTGTGGCAGAGGCAGCGTTTCCTTCAGAAATTAGGTATGCAGCTTCAGGCAGGCAGGCGTTCTTCAGGTAATGAATACTGGGCCAGCACTATTCAAGGAAACTCAGATCAGTTGCTCAGGGAAAACAGGCCACTCATCATGGCTCTGATACCATGTTAAACAAACATTGACAACAAGAGCAAATAGAAAGATAAAGCTTGCAATGCTATTTTATTAACAATAGATGTACATTTATAGTACAATATGGTGACCGTTGGTATTCACATCCCAAGGTCCCTTGGACTGCTTTGTCCATTTGGCTTCCACGCTAACCCTTTAGGATTAGGTGTCCAACAAGGAATACCCTCTCGATGAAGGCAATATTCTCTCTCTTCCATGAGCCACGTGTTACACTATTTGTGGAATCAGAAGCTTTTCTGAGAAAAAACTTCTAGTAAAGAAGAGGTCCGATAACCATGGTATTTATTACAAAACTACTATGTTCTGTATCGAAGCTTTTGGAGCCACTTTCTAGTTTCACGCTCTTTCTCCTCTGCCTACCATTCCTCTGTGAGACCCAAATGTACCAAATCTTAGGCCGCCTATTAGTTAAACCCTTAACATCCATCATCTTAGTGTTCTATAGGTTGTTTCTCCTTCAAATACTCATAATGATCCCTGTCTGCACAAGCCAGAGTGTTGTAGTCTTCACATAGTTGTCCAGCCTAAACCAACTCCCAAGAGCAACACTTGTTTTCTCTTATACATATCACCTCTTCATTGGCGAGCCGGTCCGCCACTCTATTGGCATCTCTGTGCACATGAACAAAGCTTAGAGTTTCTAAGTGTTCTGACCTGAGACTAAATTCGATGATGTACTTGTGAAAGCCTCCAGTGGTTTGAAACTTTGTTTGGTGTTGCGCGAGTGCTTATCCTTTTGACCGAATTAATCGTTAATTTTGAGTCTGCCTCTATGATTGTGTTATGTAAATCGTAGTCCATGAGGATTTCTAAGCCTTGCTCAATGGCCATGAGTTCAACCATATTGTTGGTTTCCCTCCCCAATTGACTATGGAAGATGAATTTGATATTTCCCTCTTCATCTCTTATGACTCCTCTGTAACGAGCATCTCCATGGTTTCCTTTTGATGCTCCCTCTATGTTGAATTTTAGGAAGCTGTGGGGAGGGGGTTAACTGAAATCCTTTCCCTCTGATGTGTACTTTACTTTCTTTTTTGTGCACTCAGGGACATATGACTGGAGTCCCAACTGATCAAGAATGTGAGCATCCCTTTAACCAAGGGATTTCTTAGGAGGTTTTTTCAAAAGGGCATTAACTATTTATTTTAGCTTTTTTAGGATTTGAGCCATGATGGTTTCGGTTGAACCAGATTTAGTTTTGAATATCTTGTTGTAACATTCTTTCCAAACATCCTAGATCAAAAATCCTAGAGTTAGAGTCTAGGCAAAATTAACTGTCTCATTATTCGAGAAATCTTTCCTCCAATTCTTTAAAGTAATAGTGATGTCATTTTCACTCCTCACTGTTTGTTTGAAGATAGAGGCTACATAATTCCATATGGAGGAGGTGAATGAGCATAGGTTGAGAAGGTGACCAATGGTTTCCTCCTGCATACCACACAACTGGCATTTTGAAGGACCGAAAAAACCTCTTTTTCTAAGATTTTCCCAAGTCAGAATCATTTTATGCTGAACTAGCCACATCAAGAGTTTGATCTTCATCCAGTGTGGGTTTCTCCAAAGGTCTTTCCAAGTCTTGTCAGGGTTTGGATGGTCAAGTCGAGTAACTATTATTTTGTCTTCCTTAAGGTTAAAGACACCCTCATTTTTTATACCCCATCTTAGTGTATCATTCGAGGTTGAAGTTAAAATTTGCCTCTTTTCTAGAATCTTTTTTAGAACTTTAGCTTGGGCTTTCAAAGGGTTCTCTTCACTATAATCTGATACCCTCCAAATTCTCTATTTCCCTTTGTCCCTTAACTAATCCAAAAAATCACTTACCCATTTCAGACCTTTGTTAATGGTATCATTTTTTATGATGTCTAGACCTTCTATGCAAAGGTTCTATTCCTGCTACCAGTTTTACTCACAGAACCAGGCTAGTTTTACAATTTCTGATCTCTAAGAAACTATGCTTCTGAACTAAGGCTCTCTTCTCCCAAGAATTGCTCCAAATGTGGGAACCCCTAATGTGTCCTATCATCTGAATGTGGTCCTTTTCCTGCCAATCCATTTCATATTTTTGTTTCCAAAGCTTAGCCCATGGGTTATTTGTTTCCTTTAGCCATCGCCACCAAAGCTTTTCCCCCAAAACATTGATTAGGGTTTCCGGTCATGGAGACCTAAACCACCATGGGTTTTAGGTTTACAGAGCTTGTCCCATGCTACCAGGGCTCATTTATTTTTCTCTTCCCCTTTACCCCAAAGAAAGTTTCTTTGAATAGTCCTCATCTATTGCAAAACTCCTTTTGGGACAGGAAGGGAAAAGAACATGAAAACTGGAATAGTTTGTAGTACAACTTTTGTAAGAATTAGCCTTCCTGCTAAATTCAAAGATCTGCTAGTCCAATTGTTGACTTTATTCTTCAGTTTGTTTGTCACTCACTCCGAAACTTCCTTACTGAGAGGTTTGTTAGTGAGAGGCATTCCCGGATATTTGGAGGGAAGATGGTCTTTTTGAAATCCAAGAATCCTAGAGAGATGTCTTTGAATAGAAATATCGGCATTGAAAAGGAAAACTTTTGATTTTGTGATGCTTACCTCTGCGCCAAAACCCATTGAAAAATCATGCAGTACTTATTTGAAGGCTTTGGCTACCTTGAATTTGCGTGTGCCCTGCAACATAATTTCATCCACAAATTATTGATGAGTCAATGTGTCGCCATTCTCAGTGAGTTTTAGTTCCTTGATTCTTCCTTCCATCCTAGCTGAATTGATCATTTTCCCCAATCCTTCCATCATAAGAATGAAGAGAAATGGGGAAACAGGATCTCCTTGCGTGAGGCCCCCTGATGGCTTGAAGGTTCTTGATGGAGAGCCATTGACAAGGATTCAGCAACTTGTTGTGGTAACGAGTGCCATGACCCACTTTATCTAGTTGTGGTCAAAGCCAAAAGCTTTAAGAATTTCCCTCATCTAGGGATAGCTTAGCTTCTCATAAGCTTTCGCAATGTCCAATTGTATAATCATATCTACTTTCTTATTGTTCTTGAGGGAATGAACCACTTTGTGAGCTTGGACAATATTATTGAGAATTTGTCTAGCTTCCACATATCTAGTTTGCTCTTCTGACATGAACGTTGGAAGTAGAGGTTTGAGTCTGTTAGCTAACTTTGGAAATGATTTTGTACACCACATTGAATAAAGCTATAGGTCTGAATCTGTGTGGTGTTATGGATTTTTCCTATTTAAGGATTAATGCTATGAAGTATTCATTAATCGCTCTAAGAACTATTCTTGATTTTCTCGAGTCCTCCACCACATATAGAATGTCGTGTTTGATTATTTCCCAGCATGTTTTGAAGATGTCTACATTGAAACCATCCAAGCCTAGAGCTTTCCCGTTGTGCATCTCTTTGATTACTTCATTGACTTCTTCCTCCGTTACTAGCCTGTTGAGAATATAATTATCTTCCCTCGTCACTAGTTTTGTAATATGCTTTGTGAAGCTCTTAATGAATCGAGATATGTCTGCAATGGATTCCTCTGCTATGCTTTGAAAATGTTGTACCATAATTGATTCCATTTCCTTGTGAGTGTTCAACTCTTTCCCTTGAGGATCTATGAGTTTTGTGGTGATCCTATTATGAGCTCTGTGTTTCATAGTAGACTTTTTAAAGAACCTCATATTTCTCTCCCCTTCTTTGTGTTGGGTTGTGTTATGATCTTTCCCATTCTTTGGACCCTATATTAGGTTGGGAGAACCTACCTATGGTTTTTTGGTCCATGGTTTTGGACGCGATGGTTTTCGGTCCATGATATTGGATTCTTCGGCATGTATAAATATGTATTGTTACATTGAAAGGAATATAATGAAAAATCAAGTGGTATTCTTGGTTTTGAGTCAGTGGGAAATATCCTGTATATAGTGTTTATTGTGTTATGCTCTCGGATTTTTATATTTCCTGATGATTTAGAATTCGTATGCAGTAATTATCTGTACGGTTAAAACCTCACATTTGGTATCAGAAGCTGTTTTGGCTTCAAAGGGGAGCCTTTGTTGCTGAGGGGTTTCGCTGGGGTGTGGTAAGACCTGTTACACGTGGGAGATCTGCGAGATCGATTCTGGTGGTGAAAGAAGATGGCAAGCAGCGGAAAGATATAGATTGAGAAGTTCAATGGTCATATTTTTGAGTTGTGGAAACTCAAGATGGAGGATCTGTTGGTGGATAAAGATCATTGGATCGCGGTAGATCCAGGTACTAAACCAATGGGAGTGACTGATGAAGAATGGAAGAATTTGGATCGGAAAGCGAAGAGAACAATACGATTGTGTGTCTCAGATTCAGTATTGCTGAATGTATAAGGAGAAGCTACGTCAAAGGATTTTTGGGACAAGTTAGGGACTTTGTACCAATCTAAGTCTCTGGTCAATAAACTGTTCCTGCGGAAAAAGATGTATAAC
>APFE031660166.1:0-17394 GCA_000404065.3 Pinus taeda
TGGATCCCAAAATCGGGACTACTAGCTTGATTTTTCATTATGTTCCTTTCAATGTTACAATACATATTTATACATACCGAAGCATCCAATACCATGGACCGAAAACCATCGTGTCCAAAACCATGGACGAAAAACCATCGCGTCCAAAAAACATGTGAAAAAATCATGCACAAAACCATAGGTGGGTCTGCCCAACCTAACATAGGGTCCAAAACCAAAATTTTCCGCGACGCTGCCTTGGACCCCATAAAGTGGGGTTACGGGTACACCTCAAACCCCTTGTTAACTATGTGGAAAGAATATAACACAACCCAACAAAAATACCTCTGTGAGTGATAGATTGTAAGTGATGGATTGACGAAGGTGGAATGGTTGTGTGAGCGGAAGATGGAGAAGGATTGTGGAGAAAACTAGTAGTTGTGAACGAAAGAACACAGAACATGTAGTGAAAATGAGTTCACAAAGCGGAGGCGTGTATAATCATGCCAGAACTAACAAATGCAAATTCAATGGGAGAATATGGAAATAGAGTGAGTCCGGCAGAATTTTGAATTGAAAGGTTGCAAAGTGGATGTTAACATGTTCATAAAATGACTGCGGATTTGTGCGGCAAAGAAGACCCGTGGTCAAATAGATTACGTCTTCATAATTACCCGGTTCAACAGGTGGAATGCCATCATACAATTAAGTACGAGTTAGATTCGGAGGCAGATCATGAGGCTGTTAGAAATTGATGTGGAGTTCATGGTGGAATTATGCAAAGGTCATGGAGGAGTTATGAAAGCTATCAATGCAAATCATTACACATAATGGAGCCAGTGGTTTCACAACTATATAGATTATGTGCTTTAAAATGCTATTTGAAATGGATTTTTCTCATACCTTAGAATCTTACCACTTCTGTCCACTGACCTTTGATTGGTTGCTTCATGTTGGTGCTTTAGGTGCTAACATCTTCAAAATATTTCCCTCTTACATACCTGCATTTGGTTTTCATCATTATTTGGCTAACATCTGACTGTCAGTGCTGAGTAACAAACTATTAGCTGCAGAATCAACAATCAGCTGCGGAATCAGTATTCAGCTAGGAATCAGAATTCAGCTGCAAAAACTGACACAGTAAATATATGATTGAATGGAGATGGATGGAAATGAATGATGACTAAATGAATGATATATGAAAACTAGACATGAAAGGGCTTTTATTGGCAGAATGTGATGATGAAATGGAATGAAATGAAGTGAATTGAAGTGAAGTGACATGAAATGGAACAACTATGAATGAAAATGAAAGGGACTTTTTGGAAAATATAGGGTGTCAGAAGTTTTTGATTTTCACCTTGTATTTTATGTATAAGACTGCCAATCAGTGATTGGTTTTCAGGCTTATATAATTTATTTATTTATTATTTTTCCTTTTCTTTTTATTATTTTTTTTTAGAAACAATTAAAAGAACAAAGACTAGGCTGGTGGAGAAGAAGGATTCTTCTTCACCAGCCTTATTACAGAATTATCTTGAAAGATTTTGACAAATTCCTCTTTTGAGAGTGGCTTATGATAGATCTTCAATCTGTGACCATTCACAGTGAGAGGATTTTTATACTCATCAATGGTTTTGATTCTTACCGCTCCATTGCTAAAGACTTTGTCAATCTCATATGGCCCAAGCCAATGAATCTAAAATTTACCTTTGAAATCTTTGAACTTGGAATCAAATAGCAATGTCCAATCTCTTTCTTGAAATTTTTTATCCTTGATGTATTTTTCATGCCACTTAACTCTTTGATATTGAACTAGATCAGTTCTTAGGATTACTTCTTGTCTGATCTCATCTAGTTCATTCAACTGCTCCATTCTATGCTTTTGAGCTTCTAATAGATCCATTCCTAATTGAACTGCCATCTTGAAGGTTCTAACTTGGAACTCAATGGGGAGCAGAACTTCTTTCCCATAAACAAGTTCATAGGGAGAATGTCCTATTGTGTTCCTCCATGTAGCTCTGTAAGCCCATAAGGCTTCAGGAAGCCTTTCTGCCCAATCTCTTCTGTGTAGATGAATAGTCTTGGTAATGATGCCTTCAATAACTTTGTTTGTGGACTTTACTTGACCATTTGCTTGTGGATGGTAAGGAGTAGATTTTATGTGCTTGACCTTGTATTCCACCAGTTTAGATGTGAATTGACCTCCCTGATCTGTCACAATTTCTCTTGGAACACCAAAGCAAGTAAAAATATCCTCATAAAGAAAACTAACAACTGAGTGCTCAGTACCAGAAAATAATGCTTTGGCTTCTACCCATTTAGTGACATAATCAGTACATACCAATATATACTTTCTTTGTTTAGATGGTGGATTAATAGGTCCAATAAAGTCTAAATCCCATTTTTCAAAGGGTTAGATGAGTACCTGTGGTTGTAATGGCATCTCATCTGAGAGGGTAGGTTTCCCTACTCTTTGGCAGTTGTCACATCTTTTGACATATTGTTTTGCGTCTTGGAAGAGGGACGACCAATAATATCCTAAAGAAAGGATTTTATAGGCTATCCTTTTGTCAGCAAAGTGTCTGCCACACGGTTCATCATGACATGCTTTGAGAATATCAGGCATTTCATCTTCCCTAGCACATCTTCTGATCACAAGATCTGGCCCTGTTTTAAACAATTCGTTAGAAATCCATGAATATTTTGAACTCTCCTGAATAATATTTCTTCTTTCACTAGGAAATAAATGTGGAGGTAGTTTCCCTATAACCAAATAGTTATCTATATCTACATACCAAGGAGTCTTAGTAGTTACTGCAAATAAATATTCATCGGGAAACTTGTCCTCTACAGGAGAATCTTCTTTAGTATTCTGAATCCTAGACAAGAAATCAACTACTATGTTTTGTTTCCTTGCTCTATCTAACACAGTAATATTGAATTCTTGTAAAAGTAGGAGCCACCTTGTAACTCTGCCATTAGTAATGGGTTTGTTCATTAGATATCTCATTACAGAATGATCAGTATGAATAAAAGTTTCATAGCCTGTTATATAATGTCTGAACTTATTGATTGCATGAAAAACAGCTAAGAACTCTTTTTCAGTCACAGTATAATTCAACTCGGTGGGAGTTAAATTTTTACTGGTATAGTAAATGGCATAAGGAACTAAATATTTTTGTCCCAACACAACCCCTAGAGCTGTATCTAAAGAATCTGTAGAAATATGGAAAGGAAGTTTCCAATTTGGTCCTCTCAAGATAGACGCTTCAGATATTCTTGTTTTCAAAGCTTCAAATGTTGATTGGCAATCAGGACCCCATTTGAATTCACAGTCTTTTGTAAGTAGTTTAAAGACTGGAGATGCTATTTTGGTGAAGTTTTCTATAAATCTTCTATAATATCCAGTAAATCCCAGAAAACTTCTAACATCTTTTTGACAATTTGGAATGGGTAACTTGGAGATGACTTCAACTTTTGATCTATCAACTTTAATCCCATCCCCTGAAATATGATGTCCTAAAACAATACCTTCAGTAAACATCATAAAGAATTTTTCATGGCTTAATGAAAGGTTTGTTTCTTTACTTCTTATAAGGAATTTTTCCAAATTTTCTAATGCCTCTTCAAGTTACCATAAACTGTAAAATCATCCATATACACCTCTACACACTCATGGATTAGATCAGAAAAAATTCCTAGTACTGCTCTTTGGAATGTTGCAGGTGCATTACATAATCCAAAAGGAAGCACTTGATAAGCAAAATTTCCCCATGGAAAAGTAAATGTGGTCTTATCCTAATCCTTAGGTGCTACCTGAATTTGATTATAACCATTAAAACCATCCAGAAATGGAAAGTACTTTTTGCCTGCTAATGTATCTAATACTTGATCGATAAAGGGAAAAGGAAAGTGATCCTTCAAAGTTGTTTTATTCAATTCCCTGTAATCAATGCACACTCTCCATTTACCATTATTTTTTGGTACTATAACCAAGGGAAAAACCCATCGGCTATCTGAAATTGGATAAATGAAGTTTACATTGAGTAGTTTTTGGAGTTCTTCTTTCACAATCTCCCTAAGATTTGGATTCATCCTTCTCTAAGGTTTTCTTATTGGTCTACTATTTTCCTTGATATAGATATGATGGATGCAAGTCTTAGGGTCAATACCTTTCATATCAGTATACTCCTTTGCAAATGCAGTAGAGTGTTTTTGCAAGATTCTGGTTAGCTCTTCCTGTTGTGACTTTTCCAAATTTTTGTTGATATTCAATGTTTTACCTGGAAAAATTTCAATGGTAGAACTACCAAACTCGTCCATAGAGTAAAGAGACATTTGCCTTGATGACAAATATTCAATATCAGAATCTAACTGAAATTGTGAGTGGTCATATTCTGAAGATGTTTCAAAATTTTCTAATGTGTTCAAAATTTGACTATCTTCACTAATTTCAGAGATAGTAAAGACAGGTTGTATAATATCTTCATCATTGACCCATTCATTGTCTCCTACTTCTATAATTGCCTTTGCTCGAGGATACAAATTGAATTTCTTTGTCGAACTACCATCAGAAATCTACATATCCCCAAATCTACAACTAATGAAAGCATCAATTGTGGCTAGCCAAGGTCTTCCTAAGATGAGGGGGTGCCCTCCTAGATTACTCTTGGGAGTCAAAATCATGAAGTCTACTGGATATTCCCAAGAATCTAAGGAGACTGAAATATCTTCTAATACACCATCTGGTTTGATTATTGATCTTTCTACAAGTTGTAGTAAGGTGGGTGTAAAAAGAAGATTAGGAAGTTTAAGTTGTTCCATAGTCTGTCTACTCATAATGTTTATAGCAGCCCCTAAGTCAATCAAAGTATTTGGAATTTCTATCCCATTTATATGTGTCTTGACAATTGGACTACCTGGATCCACATATTTCTGCATGGTAATTTTTCCCATCATAATATCTGCAATTTTTCCTACCAGGTGAATTCTTTTTGTATCTCTTGGTTTCCTACCTAGTCTTTTGAAACTCAACTCCTTTATTGTTTTTGCTATAATATGAATCTCTCTAATGGCTTGTCGCAAGGGAATCTTGATATAGAATTTCTTTAATTCATCTATAAAATCATAGTCAGGCAACAATATTTGTTTTTCCACCCCTTTGTCAATTTGTAATCTTTCAAGGAAAGGAGGCGTGGATGAAGATGCAGGTTGCTCAACTATAGGAGTTGTGGAGTTTGACTCTTTTTCTTTTTCTTTTTGAATGATTGGGTTTTGAAGAGATGCTTCCTTAGAACCTTTATTGACTTCAAGAGAATCCTCCTCCGAGGTATCTTGCTCTTGAACATCTATAGAAGGTTTTTCTAAAACTCTACCAGATCTGAGTTGAACATCATTAAGAGGAACAATCATATAGGTAGGAAATTGTTGTCCTTCTACCATGTAAGCATTCTTAGGATTTTTTTGTTGGGATTTGGTGATGGTTGGGCTGGTAGTTGATTTGTCTTTTGTTGAAATGGAAGCGAGAGTTGAGAATTTGGATTTTGTTGAGAAGGTTATTGTTGTGGAAATGGCAATGAAATTTGTGGGTTTTGATTTGGAAGTTGTGGATTTTTTTGTTGATTTTGAAAAGATGGAGGATATTGATAAAATTGAGCAAATCTCCCATAAGGATTTTGCACCCCTTATGCCCATGATTGGTATGGATTTTGAGGTTGGGGCGAAGGTTGTTGCCAAGAATTACAATTTGGCGGGAGCTGAAAATTCATAGGATTGTTAAATCCTTGATTTTGTTGCCCTTGCCAAGGTCTTCTTGAAACAAAACAAAGGGATTCTACTGAATTTGGATCTTCCTGAAAGACAACTTTAAGCCCAGGAATTAAAGGAAAATCCTTGGTCTCATGACTTTCTGAGAAAATCATACATGTTTCTACAACTTTTTGCATCAAAGGGGCATTCCCTTAGAGCATGTTTCTTTCTACATTTTGGGCAAAAGATGGCCAAGGCATCAGCTTCTTCTTTCTGCTTGTTTTGAATTTTAAGGGTGTCTAGTTGTTCACGAAGGCTCCCTAGAATATCAGTTTTGAACTCATCAAGCATATTGCCAATCTCTACCCTACTTACTGATCCAGTTGCATATTTGTTTGCTCTAATACGAGAAGGATATCTAGGCCCTTTTTTAGTTTTAGATTTTCCCCTTGAGAGATGGACACATAGCTCTGCTATGTCACGAAGTGCAAGTTGAGAAATGTCTCCCTTCCCCATCATGTTTAAAATATCTATCCATTCATCTCTAATGGCTTTCAATAGAAGGGCTTTCAAGGTTTCCTCATCTAAATTACTCATTTTCGCTCTCTTTAAGTTGTATTGAAATCTTTCAAGTAAATACTCCAAGTTCTCATCTTCTTTTTGCATCATTTTGAATACCTCATCCTTATGATTAGTGGGCATACGATAATCCAGATATCTATCCAAAAATGTTTGTTTCATTTCATTCCAAGATCTAATAGATTGAGTGACTAATCCCATAAACCATTTCAAAGCAGCTCCTTTCAGTGTTGAAGGAAACAGTTTGAGTTTTTGAGAGTCTTCCATATAGTCATACGTTTGGCACAAGACTTCAAACTCAAATAGAAATGTTTCAAGATCCTCACTTCACAACCCATAGAAGTTTGGGAGGACAGATGGTGAAATATTTTTCATTATTGTATGGATTTCCTCATCGGCTATAGGGAATCCAAATGAGTTATCTCCTTCCCTATTTCCCCCATTATTACCTCTACCTCCTCCATTGTTACCTCCATTATTTCCTCTTCCTCTACCTCTACCCCCCCTCCAAATCCATCTACTACTTCTTCTGTCATGATAGTTTCCTATGTGTCTTCTGGTTCTTTTATTAATGGCTGACGAGAGAGAGTTTCTCCCTTTCCTTATTCTTCAGGTGATTCTACTTCTTCGATTACAATATTTTCCCTTGTAGAAGTGAAGAAAGGTTCTTCTCCTAGATCAGATTTAGTGGATAGTGTGGGAGAATCTTCTAATTCAGTGGTTGCCTTTTGAATTCCAGGAATCCCAAGGCTGGGAGTATGAGTATGGGATGGAGGTGTATCTTGTCTATGCCTTGAAGTAACTGGATTTGTGGAAATCGAACTTTTGGCCCTAGCTATGAACCTTCCCCTAGAATCTCTTGCTCTATGCATGTCATTTTTTTTATATATTTTTTTTCATCAGGCTAATAATTCTCTTTCTGATCTTCCAGATCAAACTAGGTGCAAGAAGAGAGCATAATCAAGAAATTATTGAACTAATAACTCTCTTTTCTGATCCTCCAGATCCCACTAGGTGCAAGAGGAGAGCATACTTCAAGAAGTTATCAATTTTTCCCTTTTATTTTTTCTTTTTTTTATGTAAGAGATCGGCTACCTAGTTACACTTCCCTGGCAATGGCGCCAAAATGTTTAGTCAATTTAGTATGTCCTAAATTGATACATTAATTATCAATCTGGGAGTTGTAAACTGATGAAGTGTGGTGCACTATATGTGCAAGACAACCTCTTTCTTACTTTTTATTATTTTCAATTTTATTTTGTTTTGGGGTTTTGTCTTTGTTTGTTTCCTAATGCAAATGGAAATCCTATTCCTAAGTTTTAAGAACACTTTAGAAGGCAAGTATGGATATAGATTTAAGACAAGATTTTATGTCCTTTATGATAACTTCCAGTGCTTAACACTTCAAAGGATCTCAAAACATACTAGTGATAAAATTAATGCTTGAACAAGAATGTAAATGTGCAGCTATTCAAATCAAATAAATGATGAAATACTGATCATGAAATCACTGTCTCTGCTGCTCATCTAAATACAGAAATAAAAGTAAAACTATTTCACTTAAACAAACCAAAAATTGCAGACCAATGAAAGAAAGATCATTTGACTTCACTTATAATCCTATAGCTCGCCAAGTAGCTTTTCGGGGTTAAGTCATGGCTCCGGAGATAACGTCAAATAACATGAAGAATTGATAACTAAATTACCTACTTGCAAATGAAAGTAAAATCAAGTCACTTCACTTATAATCTGATAAATCGCCAAGTAGTTTTTCCGGGTTAAGCCATGGCTCTGGAGATAACGTCAAATAACATGAAGAACCTGATATCTAATTGCAGAAACGAAAGTAAAATCAAATCACTTCACTCGTAATCCAATAGCTCGCCAAGTAGCTTTTCGAGGTTAAGCCATGGCTCTGGAGATAACGTCAAATGACATGAAGAATTTGATATCTAATTGCAGAAATGAAAGTAAAATCAAATCACTTCACTCATAATCCTATAGCTCGCCAAGTAGCTTTTCGGGGTTAAGCCATGGCCCTGGAGATAATGTCAAATGACATGAAGAATTTTATATCTAAACTAGCTAACAACAGCAAATAAATAAGACTAAAATCAAAGCATAACTGAAATTGAAAAGCTAAAAAAAAAAAGTCAACAAAGAGGCCAATCTCATGTCACTATTTGATGCAAAAATTATATGAAAACACTTGAGCATAACCTATCCTGAAACACACTGATCAGTGTTAGTAAAAATATAAAATGTTGGAAAATCATGTACAAGAATGAAACATTAAGACCATAAATGAATTATGAAATATATACATGTGAACAAGCTATGAAATATTTACAATGGAAATAAGAAAACGATACATCAAGACTTTACAGAAATAAAGAAACAAAACCTCAGCCAGCAGGGGCCTTCTGCACGACCTTGGTTAATACGTTGTCAATCTGAAATTACGCTCAAACAGTCATAAGAAATAGAGTCTTTATATTGCAAAACAAAGGAAGTATCCTCTTGTTACAACTGCAGGACTAATGCTACGACAAGAGTATATAAACTAATAGCAAGGCTATATCAAGACTACCTACATGCATTTGCAAACACATTATTTATAGAGGAAATTACTTAACTATTTTTTTTGTGAGAAACCTTCAGCAGAGGGCACGTAAAAAGACAGAATCCATGAGCTTAGCGTCTTGGTTGTCATGATCATTCAATCTACAAAAAGTGGATGTTGGATTTGTGTCATGGAGATGTTCTACAGCTGTTAAAAGGGATCCACGGATCTAGGAACGGTCTCGGACCTTTCACGTGTTGAAAACATAGACTTGTTTGTTGTAGGACTTCTTGTTTGACCGTCGTTTGACCAAGGATTCCCTTTACGAATTTGACTGAACAGATAGGACCTGGTCCATGTCCAGATCATTCCTAAACTGCCCACGTGCCTCGTTTTACTTGCCAACACATGTAACCTATAGATCAATAAAAACAGCTGCGAAATCATGAGTCGGTTGCGGAAAGTGGTTGCATTCCGCAGCTGATGAGCGAAATCTAAGTCAAATAGCAAACAAAAAAATATAGTTATAAAACCACTTAAATGCACTCTTAGAATCAATATGTAATGATCTTTGATAGCTTATGAGGCACTGTGAGGGGAGAAAGGTCTAGGAAAGTATGTAGAAGAGAGGTAGTTTTAGGGCTCAACATGCATTAAGTACTATGTTGGGCCAAGGAAGCTTCAACCAAGATCTTGAGTTTATCTTGGTCTTTCTTGCTCCTCAAAGTCTTCTTCAACTTGGCCTTTAGGTACCTTATCCTAATTTTGCAAATATTGTTTCGTGCCAAATAGTGATAAGCCATGTGCCGCAACATCTTCTTCTCCTTGTTGGTCTTGTCCAGCAACTTCTCAAGGTGGATATTGACTCTTTCCAACCATGATTCTCGGTCAACCTCTATTTCTTGCTCTAGTGAAGTTAACTTGATTTTCCTTCTTTTTGCTACTTTCTTGTTTTCCCTTATGGTTTGCAGCTCCATGATTGTCTGCTTATCCTCCAACTGCTTGTTTCGTTGCTCAAGGTAGTTAATGATCCACTTAGCCCTTTCAAGGTTAAGAGATAAGTCATGGATGTCTACTTCTTGTTCTTTGATGATCTCCTTGAGTCTTGAGCTTTGGGAGCCCAAATTCCTCATCCTAAATCAAAATGAAATCTCTCTCCTAACCTTCACAAGGACCTACCTCATGCAATGGTTATTTCCCTTTATCTTGTACCTTCTCTGCTGAAGAAGAAGGCAAAGCCCCTTTCACCCCGGGTGAAGATAGCATTTTCCTATTGTCTGATGAAGGAAACGAGACCCCTTCCACCCCAGGTGGAGATAGTACTCATTTTGCAATTGCAAATAGCCTCCTTGTCCCCTTTTCATAAGTGACATATACTGGCACCCCTGTAGCTTGAGTTGTGGCTTGAGTCTCATGCACCTCTGGTTGATTTGAAGGCCCTCCTTCCTCTTGAAAAACTGATGGGGTCACTTGAGGGAATTTAAAAACCTCATGTGAAATGAAATCATCCCATGAAACATTCAGCAAACTCAGCTAATGAAAAACCACAATCTTCATCAATGCAAAGTGATAAGTGCTATTGTAATGTTGATGAAGAGGTTTTCTTTGCACCAATGTGGTCATTTTCTCAATATTTATGCATATGAAATAGGGGAGGTTCATCATCCTCACTCTAGTGAAATGCATCACTAGTCTAACATGATAGGTGTATAAGCGAGAAAATCTCCCTTCGCAGCTAAACTATTTGATAATGAGCTTCATGAGTGGAGCATAAGTGTCCTGTAGGTATCTGAAAGGGAAGACCCTACCGATTTGCTTCTGATAGCTAGCCTTGATATAAGGCTCATAATGTTCTTTGTCCACAAGCCGTCCTTTGTTCCACTGTTCACCCACATTTGGAATACCTATTGCTTCAGCTATAGTTTCAGGTGTCAAAGTGAAGGTAACACCTGCTAAATTGACCTGGCCATTGTGAAGATGGAGAACAAAAAGTCTAGCAAGCTCATGGTGGTATTTCACTGTTTCCACCATCTCACAAAACCGGTAACAAGACTGATGTTTGAAACATGCTACTGCAAGAGGACAAGCCAATAGCTCTATGAGTGTAGTGGGCTCCTCCCGGATGTGTTTTCCTCCCCTATGTGGTTTTCTTAGTGCATGGATCTCTTGGGAGGAATCACTCACAATTTCCTCATCCCTTTCATAAGCTGAATCTGTTTCCATATTTTCCATTGTTTGATGTTCAATGATGAGTATGAAGAAATTTTATATCAAGAACAGGTGTTTGTTGTTTGATGAATGGGATTGATGAGTGGGACTGATGAATGAGGGATTTCGTGCTAACTGTAGGGTTATATGGGAGTGATATGGTTTGGGGAATGAGGATTAGGGTTTAGGGTAATAATGGGAATTTGTTGTTAGGGTTTAGAGTTTTGGGGATAGGGGGGTAGGATGAATGTGAATGGGAGAGGGGTAAGGGATATGAAATGAGGGGAATGTAGTGGAGGAATGTGAAAATGATTGCAAGGAGCAAACAACAACAATGACAACTTTTGAAAACCCTAGTCAGTTTTTCAATACACTATGCAGCAAACTAGGGTTTGTCTTTTCACCTATTTACACACCATCAAGAAGGATGAAAACTCTTGCAATGGCACTTAGGGATGATTTATTTACTTGAAGAAGTTTTCAAGATTTGGAGCTTGGCAAAGTTGATTGGGTGAATTTTGGGCTTAAAGGACTGGTGCACCGTGCCCAAACACAGGTACCCCGCACCCAATAGGTGTGTCACGCTCGTTGAAGTTTATATGTGAATCTTGCGCTCTGTGCACTGCGCCAACTAAGTGCGTCATGTCTCAACCCAGGTGTGTTGCGCCAAGAAGCTTGGCACAATTTTGATGCGATTTTGACTTTGTTGACTCACACTTTTGCACAAATGAACTCTTCAAACCAAGAAACACTTTATATACAAGGGACTTTAATTTTTCACTTACAAAAACCCACTTTTCTAATGTTTTCCTTCCACTTTGGCTTTTAAAACTCTGTTTTAGTAGTTTGACTCTCTTTTTGTCAATTGATGGACTAATGCTTGGATTTCTTGTCTCTTTTGCAGGAGCTGAAGTGCAGGAGCTTGGCAAGGTGACCACGGCTACATTTCCGAACTTATTACATATAGGAAGAATAAAATTACATGAAATTTTTATACATAGAACATAAAAATGTTGTTTTTTCCTCAAAATAGGGTTTTGAGGAAAAACTCAATCACTGAGTATATCATTATTGAAATTTTGATGCTAAGACCTTATTAGACCTCCTCATGTGCCTGCTAACCATTATTGAGCTTTTACAGGACTTTAACGACAAACCCTAGACCTAATGAGACTTAAAACCCTAAAAATGGCTTTTGCAAGTGTAAAGACAAAAAATGACTATAAATGACCTGAATTTATGAAAATCGGCCAGCAGGTAAAGATCATGAGGAAAAATTGATAATATGCCACTACCATCAGATGATCCATGACCCTAATGGAATGCAGTTGATCAAATGAGACACCTAAGAATGCATGCAACAAGAGAATTTTGATCATTGATGGAGGGATGAAGATACCGACACTAACAAATGGGAGACAGTGTGCTTCAGAGCACTGTCCCTTAGCCAAGGGTGTTGTGCAGCCCACTATGTCCCTCACAAGCTTGCGCTTGTGACAGTGAGCCATTTCAAAAGGCAATTTGACATAGTTTTGACCAAATTTTCAATGCAAAAGAGCTAAAATACAATCAACGAACACAAGTAGGGTCTGTAAGGATGTCCTAGGAGGTGGATAAGCTACTAGGAAAGAGGATCTTCCCCAATGGAGTCACCAATTTGTTTTGGAGAATTTGGTATCTACAAATAAATATTAATTCCCTAGATAAGTAGACATATCTAGAACAACAGTTTAAAGTACTTTAGCCTTTTCCTATAAGCAATAGATAAGACAAAGAAGATGAGAAGACCTACTTGTAGTTCCGCTTTCCTCTTTTCTCCTTTGTATCAATCCTATCGAGCCTTCCCATACTTAACACACATGACAAGTACCTATAAACACCAACGGAAGACAAAGGATAGATCAAAGCAAAAGATCTATTGAATATAAGTGAATGGAATCATATACATTTCACACATATAAGCATTATAAAACAATACAAATATATGGGAGAAAGGTTCAAATACTTTATTGAATAGAAGAAGAAATTACAACCATTGTGTTTGATTCAAAGTCATTGCTCCAGCTTGGATCCCATCCACATCACATCAAAAGCATGACAAACTTGTAGCATTACAATACTTGCTTCAAAGCCAATACTCATAGCAACATTATCTCCATACAATTCAACATAATCCAGCGCCTTATCACTTAGATGAGTGGTCAATTTATAGGGAGATGAAGGAGGTTTTCTCATAAATGGTGGCATTGAATGGCCTTCCATGCTTAGAATTAGTTCCATGGAGGAAGGGATGAGAGGATAGGATGCATCTTAACTCATTCCTCATCCATTTTCAAGCTCATAGGAGTTGATAAGTTAGGGATCTTATAGATGACTCCAAAAGATAAGAATATTCCTCAAACCCATGTGAATTTCACTCAAACTCACCTAGCGCAGGTGAAAGGAAGCCTAAGTGCTTTCCAGAGCACCCTGGCATGAACTTAACTGCTCTACAGTGCACCCATACAAGGGCCTACCTATGTTGGTCCCTCTATGATCTGAAAATCACTCTTGGGTGATCTCAATTAATTAATTAATTAATTAAGGTATTATAGACTCATGCATTGGTGTGTGTCTATGTTATTTTAGGCAACGGATCGATCAAATTGCAAAATACATAGACACTCGAAAATGGAAAACAGTAAGAGAAACATAGTAAGAAAATACAAGAACACAACAAATTAACAAGGAGTTCACCCAATCCTCCTGGGCTACGTCTCTAGTCCATCTTTTAGTGGTGGCCTTTTCTTATTGTGTCTTTAAAGCAGAGTTTTTACAATGAGGAGCTTAATTGAGTCTCCTGAAATAGATGATGCTTAGTAGGGTGGTTCTTGGATTCCCCAAGCCACTAGAGTGCACAGACTCTTTCCTTACCAAGTCTCGACCTCTCTGGTCTTTAATGGGATGAGTCCAATGTGGTGCTCAATTCCTGACAGATATCCTCACAAGGATTGCTTAAACCTCTCAAGCCTGGTTATGTCTGCTCGATGTTGCCTTAACTCTACAAGTTAGCTTGGCTCTCTGTTTTGTTGCTTCTTGCTTCACTGCCTCTTTCTCGCTTGTCTCTGTTCTCCTCCTCCTTTCTGTTCTCTGTCTGTTCATGGCTTAAAGACAATTTGCCTCATGATTGTTCGCTTCCTCTTCCACCCCTTCGAATCCCCTGCTGTTGTTCGCATGGAGTTCCCTGCCTCTACGTCATCACCAGCGTCTCATAGGGAAGTGGCCATTTTTCCTCTCACGAAATGCGCCAGCTCTTCCTCAAATGGTTTGGTATTTCAGTTACGTTGTGTAATGATTCATCCGCCAACTCAGCAGTCAAATTAGACTTCAAATTTTATGTGTTGTAGCTTATTTTCCCTTCAGATCCAATTCTCATTGGGCGCAATCTCTGCCATCAGATCTGGATCCCCCAGATCCTATGGTGTTCGCTCTTATCGAGCGGTTGACTTGATCCACTGTTAGCCCGTGATGAGAGGCATTTTTCTCTCTCATCTGCTGGACATGCGTCATGCAATGTATGGAATCGCTCGTTCTCCTACCAAATCCATTTACCTCCCAACATGCCTCCGATATTCCACTGGTTTTGGAGTGCGGGGCCCGCCTTTTGCTTTAGCGCTTTCCCTATGGTATCTCGGCTTCCCATGCGACCAGGCGCTTTGGGACTTTTCCTTCTCGAGAGGTTTTTCCCAATTGCACATCAGAAACGGCCTCCGTTTTTCGATCTAGACTTCCTAACTGCTAGTTTGCGTCCTACGCAGTCTCCATGGGCCTTGGTCAGTGCACTTTGACTAAGGTCCTCATCGTTCCTTGTTGGCTACAAACTGCCACTGTCCAGAGGTCCTTCCTGATAGCTCTTTGTTCACAAGTTTTCAAGTCTGTCATGATTTTGATACAGTCATAGCACTTCGAGAATTTTTATGGATCCAATTCGGATCACATCCTTCCCACTGAAAAAGATTTTGGACCACCAAAAGTTGGTTTTCAAGCATTGACTAAGTGAGGGTACAATTGTCTCACTTGTCCAATCTCTATCCACTTTGCACTGCTCAGCTTTGAACCCTTGAGCCCAACTCTGAGGTACTCAACATCTCCCCTGCGCATCATCCTCACCTTCCTGTCCAGAACTATGTCTTCCTGCAATTCATTAAGATATTCAGGTAACAGGTCATCAATAGAAGGCAATTGACTCTGCTCTTCGAGATCTTCAATTAGTGAAGGTTCAAACAATCTCAAGCAATCTGCATTTACGACTGAGTATATGTGCATGTAAGCTGGTAGATCAAGGCGAAAAGCATTCTCACCAATATTTTCAAGTATCTTGAAGGGTCCATACCTAATAGGCTTTAGCTTTTTACCTTCACCTTGCATCCTGTCCTTGCTGATATACAGCCAGACTTGGTCACCAACTTGGAAACTATGCTCCATCTGATGCTTGTCATGCCTTGCCTTGTATTTGGCTTGGCTCTTTTCCAGTTGTTCCTATCGTTGTGTCCCTCAATTGTGGTATCTTTACCAAAGACAAAATCCAAAGGAGACCTTGGTGTGAAACCAAAACAGGTCTCAAAAGGAGATCTTTGTGTAGAAGAATGTTTTGCTCTGTTGTAAGCATGCTACACATAACATAAATGCTCATCCCAAAGCTTGGATGCTTACTACAATATCCCCTAAGTAATTGGATCACTATCTTATTAACTACTTATGTCTGGCCATCAATTTGTGGATGGAAAGTTGTGCTTTTCTTCAGTTTGGTGTCCATTGGTTCCCACATACTTGACCAAAACTTTCCTGCAAATCGGGTGTCTCGATCAGATACAATGGAAGTGGGTAATCCAAAATGAACCCATACATGTTGAAAGAATAGTTTTATAGTTTATTCAGCTGTAATCTGTTTATTACAAGGTATAAAAATACACATTTTGTTGAACCTATCCAAAAAACATACAGATAATCATGACCTTTCCGAGATTTAGGCAGTCCTCCTACAAAATCCATGGAAACACTTTCCCAAGGATGAGAAGGAACTGGTTATGGAGTGTACAAGCCTAGTTTTCTATTGTTGGGCTTGCCCTTTGCACACATAGTACACCCTCTTACATATCTAGAAACTGTCTCATTCATTTTTGGCCAATAACAAAATCTTTGCAGTTGTGCAACCATTTTACTTACCCCAAAGTGACCTAATATTAGAGAACTGTGTGCTTCTTGAATTATCTTTACTCTTTCAGTTTGTGGAATGCATAACTTCCCACAATGATATAAGAGTCGGTCCTTTACATGATAATCCAATTCTTCTACTCATTTGCCTTGACTTAAAGTTGCATATACATCTTAAAGTCTATAATCTTGAGGTATTTATACATATTAATTTAATGTAACTCTCATGTAACACCAAAATTATGCTTTAAGTATAGTAGATGCATTTATAATGGGTCTAGATAAACATATCTGCAACTTTATGTGTATAGCCCCTATTTTTATAAATCTGATGACTAAATGAAACTGTTGTAGAAAACCCATCCATCTATAGTGTCTCGATTGCTGCAACTTAGTTTGGGAGTGTAGATATTGAAGTGGTTGATGATCAGTATGTATTACTGTCTCTTTTCCCATTTAGTAACGTTTCCACTTTTTCACACACTGTACTAATGCATACAATTCTTTCTCATATGTAGGATATTTAACTACTACAGAATTAAATGTCTCAGAATGATAACATGTAGGGTCCCTATAATACTAGTGATTACCCCATTACTATTGTAGTTGTACCCCTTATTAATATTGTTGTGCCCCTATTGTCCCCATATTGTTATTATTGTGCCCCATAGAATCCCTCTATTGTTATTTTTGTGGCTTTATATTATTATTGGTAGGTTGGCTAGGTTATATTGTGACTCCTTAGACTCCTATATATAGAAAGGAGGTTTTGTCATTTGAATCATCCAAGAATTGTTCATTTATGTAATGTAAAGGAGGTTGCCCCCTTGAAGAGGCGGAATTCTAAGGCGTTGATCTATCTTTTCTTGAGCTGGTTTCATAACATTTGGTATCAGAGCTTTGGATTCTAGGGTTTCGTTGCCCCAAACAAGTCATCGTGGCACTTTTGCTATAACTTTTTTTCTACGACATTTCAGAAGCTAAAAAAAAACCCATTTGAGAAGACATCGCGCTGAATCTCGGGTCCGAAGTTTAGAGCTTTTTGCACTATATTTGCGGAGATATGATCTGAGGAAGTTGGTATTTTTGCAGACTCCTGAATTACATTCCAAATAGGTGAC
>APFE031660182.1:0-11926 GCA_000404065.3 Pinus taeda
TTTATTGTCGAAGGAAAAGGAAATAAAGGGCCTGGTAGCTCAAATGCATCCAATAAAGTGAAGAAAAATGTTAGGGTAAATAAAGGGTAGGTAGAAGAAAGTTGGCAGATGTACAAGGTTGTTAAATCATGAGCACATTTATCATGCTTAAACCTATGTTTCAGTGTGCAGGAGCATTTATGAGAGTGAAAGTATGTTCACTAGCTTACTTGATTGACTTCCCCTCAGTTCATTTCACCCCCCACATACTTGCTTACTAATTTCTCCATTATCCCATCATTTCTTATAAAATACCCTTTTCCCTTCATTTTGACCCTTATCCCTTGGTTTCACACACTTCCCTAGTAAATTACCCTCCAAAGGTCACGCCCCTACCCAAAACCCCTTTTCCCTAGTATGAATCCCATTCCCCATTGCAAAAATCTCCCTTCCCCCTTATTAATTTCCCTATTTTACCTCAAAAACCCATAAAAACCTGTTATCCTAAGTTTTTATCCCCCCCCACATTATTTAATTAACTCTTCGATTTATATTTCCCCGACATAAACCTTTTAACCCACCAACCCAGGTGTAGTTAAACAAACCCCACCACATTAACCCTTTGTCCTACTCCATTAAACCCGCTCATTATATTTTTAATCCCCACCTTATTCATTAAATAATTACAATTAATTGTAATTAATCCCCCGGGCCCCGTAAATCTTCACCCCTATTCCCTCCATGCAGCTTGACTGCGCAACAGCTATCCGATCTTCCAACCCCAGATCCAACGATGCACATCCATATTGTGCTCATTCCCTCTCTGACCCTTACCAGCTCGAGAGCACACAAGATTCGTGGTTTTTCCCAGGCCCTATTCTGTTACGTGGCAGCCTCAGGTGAGATCGCGTGCTCTCAAGGAAATATCGCCTGCTCTCCAAAAGTGGTGTGATGGCCCCTGAAACTGCCTCCCCGCCAAAAGCTAAAACCATCCACTGTTCATTTATGAATTTCTTTGCCAAATTGTGACCGTTGCCCATTAAAAAGTTGGAGAATCCCATTTCAACTCTTTTCGCTCGTTTGCACTATTAATGCTTCCGAAGCCTTCCCGCGCCACCCTGAGCCTCTTCAACCGAAATTGACTACCATTTACCTCCTGAACAAGCTCCAGATGCCCAATTCAAGCATTCAGTGCATAACTGAAGCCACCGTACCATCTGCACTCACCTTTGAACCAGTTTGTAGTCCATACTGGCAAATTCCAGGTATTTTTTGGAAAACCATAATGACTCTCTAAATTTGAAAACGTACAGTCAAGTTTAAAGATTAATTAATTGAAATTAATTAATACATTTTCCTAATTGAAGAGTAATTTGTCTGTATACCCAAAACCCCTCTTTTGCAAAATGCAATTACCCTCTCACCGTACCAAAGTTTCCCAAACCACACTTATACAACCAATACAAGCCTAATCCCAATACATAAACTCAGTCATGGCTTCCCAGACCTCTCTAGATGTGATAACTATGTCAACCCCTCACCTAGACATCGACCATTTGGCACTAGATGATAGGGATTTATAGATAAAAGATACTGCTACCCCAACCTACCTTCTGAAGCTCCACTGCTGGAGTAAGGATATATTCCTGAATCATACCGATGACATCCATCTGTGGGAATCCAATTTACCCAAATACCTATTCCCATAATTTCACCCATTCCTTGATATCATACATTTTTTCATGCCTGCTATATCCCTAACCAAGGGGATATTGTTGCCCCTAACCAGCAACTTTTATTCACCATTACTCCAGAGCCTATCAACCAAATTCTGCAAGTCCAACCTAGCCCTAGTGAGACCCCATTATCTACTGGAGACCTATTGGACTTATATATCACACTAGACCTGGTTAAGATAAGACAAATCTTCCAAACCTTCATCATTAAAGACCGCCATACTCCACCTTCTGCTGCCACCATTTTTTCAGAGACAGGCAGACATATAATCACCATGCTCTCTTGCATACTAGGATATACCTCATATGAGAATGTGGATGAGGTTATCCTAGCCTTCCTATCCATCTTCACCCCAGACAATCCTCCTGCTATCATGTACAATTATGCTCAGTTCATTGCAGACATGATGCATGAAAAATTCACCAGATTTCCAACTGAAAGAGTTTTCAAATACTCTTCAGTGCTATTTCACATGTTTTTGTATTACCAAGTAGATAACTTCCTTGTAAGTATCCAACAATTGGATACCAAGGGAAAAGAGAGATCAGTGGTCTACTGGACACCCTTGATCCAGAAATACTCCACAACATTTGCCTACAAAGACTTCATAGATTCGTTTGTCTACCCAGTCATGAACACGCTGACCAGTAACACCTAACCTAGAATCAACCAAGAAATCAAAAGGGTGCTACAGTTGGCTATGAACAATGAGGTGGGAGACTGGTAATTGTATCAAAACCACACTGCGATCAGGGTTTATGGCTGCAGCCTAGCCCCTTATAAGTTGCCCAAATACCTCCCTATGAGGATATTTGCACTTGAGTATTTTAGACAAATCATCAACTCTGAGGAGGTCCATTTCCTATTTTCTAGGAAGAAGACCCAATTTAAAATGAAAAACCAATTGGGCCCATTCATTTGCAATAACATAGAGGCTAGACCAAAGTTTGATAAGATACTACAACAGATGAAATTTAGCAACAGCTTCATGTGGCAGTATGACCCTCATGGGGTCATAAACAAGCTAACACTCAGGGTCAAATTGGAACCTTTCATCCACCACCTAAGACCTGACATTGAATAGTTTTCCAACCAATCTGAGTGGTTGGAAAACACATTGATTGATATGGATAACACATGTGTGGATGTTGAAAACACACTCATTGATCTAGAAAAGCAAATTGACCAGAGCTCTTTCCTGTAGGTTCTAGAACTAGGGGAACCAATGAATATTCCTCCTGTATTACAGACCCTAGCTAATGAGTAGAAGAATCCAAAGAGGAACAAGGAAGAGGGTTCCAATTCTTCCATGGAGACTACGAATGAGATTTTTGAGCTCAGAAAAAGGCCCAAGTTGAATCTTGTGTCTGAAAAGAAGGAGAACGTTGAATTAGTGGAAATAATTGACACTGAAACAATGGGGAAGAGGAGCAAAAACACATATGCTTTAGATGAAACACAACAACGATCAACCTCCAACACTCAAATGATTGAGAGACAACAAAGTGTTGAGGTTTCTTCTTTTGTCGTCCAGCTATCAGAGAAAAGGATATCAAACATAGGTACAAGGAAATAAAAATGAGAAATGAGAAGTTTAAGGCTGAGACATACGCTCAATACTTCAAGCATACACCAGCCAACCAGAGCAGGTTGATGTCAGCCTTTGACATCAAAGCAGGAAAGATGCAGGTCTCATTTTTGTAGCCCACTTTTCAGCAACCAAATACCTCAGCTGATTACAAGAAGATTGATTTTGAGGTGTTGGCCAGGGATGTTCATCCCATTGACCAAATAGAGTTTCATAAACAGGCTGGAGAAATTATTTACTCCACCATTATGGGAAAGCCCATGGCTGCATATAGGCTACAAGGTTCACTGGATAATGTAACAACCCAACATAAATTGGAGAAGGCCTCCCCACAGGCCAAATATAAGAGGATCAAGTCATTGGAGGACTTGGTCATTAAGATGGGCCATGATCCAAGTGACATTAAGGCTACTGAAAAATTGATCAAAAATAAGAATGGGGATATAGCATCTCTCAAGAAATAGCTAAATCTGCCTCATTTAGAACACCCACAAACTAAAGAGGTCACAGAGATCCAAACCAATCATGAAGAGATGATGGACCTAGTGTTGCAACTGAATGACCAACTCAAGGAGATGGAAAAAGAGTTGGATAGCTTGATTAAGCAAAAACAAGCTAGTCTTGAGGATGCCCCTACCACTATTATTCCAATAGTAACCACTGCAGTACCTTCTACTTTGGTAGCATCCTTAGCTCCCACAGCTCCAATGGCCATATCACTGCCAGCATCCATACCAAATACATCAGCAACAGGGTCAACAACAGGGTCTACAGGCGATGAAGAAAACAAGTTGGTCAAAGAAATGGAAGAAATGTCCATTCAGACCACTTAGATGAATAGGCTTAAGGAAAAGTGGCCAACCTAGAAACTGACTACAAGCTTGCCCAAATCATGCATAAAGAAGAACAACAGAAGTCTACAAGGATGAATGAACGAATCAAAAGAACTGACATTGAATGAACCTCTAGGTCAGGCTAAGGAGCAACTGTGTGCCAATATCATTGACTCTGTTAATGATATTTGGCCATCCATCTAGGTTATTTTTGATTTAATAAAGCAGGCTACAAAAGCAATTCAAAGAGTCAAAGCCGAACTTGGAGACATGCTAGAGGAAGCTGAAAGGATCATTCACTTCCTCAACTCCAAGAACAAGTATGAGTTGTAGGAATTAGAGATACCTGACATCACAAGTACAATTTTGGAAGTTAAAGGAGTCCTCACCAAGAGGAATTTGATGTTGGACCTAGAGGATAAGTGCCAAACCATGCAACTGGTTATTGATAGATTCATGATGAAGTTTGAAATTTTGAGGAAAAAGGGTTTACCAAATCCCTTGGTTATAAACAACAAGTTAATGACATGGGAGGACTATAATAAAAAGATCATGAAAGTAGCCAGATATTAGGTGAATACTTCATCCATGAAGGGCATACTTGCTGGCAAAGTATTATATCAAACTTTTGATAATTTGTTTTACCTGCAGCATGAGGTAAAACACCTTTTTGTCAATAAGCCTACATTTTCCAAATATACAGAGGAAGATGAGATCTACAGGAATATGCTAATATCCAATTCCCAGATGCTGAGACATGGGAAAAACTAAATGATTTACTGTAGAAATACACAGTAAAAATATAAAATGTACAGTAAAAAGTAAAAGTGCATAGTAAAAGGATATTGACAGGTCATCCAGGTCAAATTGTATCAGATGAAAGGTCAGAGTAAATAGAGCATCCACCGTGAAGACCAAATAACAAATCAGAATAAAGGGCAAAAGATCAAAGAATAAAAGATAGTAGAGCCTAAATAACAGGTACAACAAGCATAAACTCAATAGCTGTTTCTATCTTCTTGCATGAGTATTTTTCTTTCTCCTAGATTAGTTCATGTTAGAAAATTATATATTACGGAGCAATGGAACACATGAAATAATGCAGAAATATAAACACAGAAAATGCACAAAACAAGAGAGACACAGATATACGTGGTTCACAACCAGTTGGCTAACGTCCACGCCCCGAAAGCCAGTTCCTTCCTTTCTATTATCCAGCAAATAAAAGACACAACCACAGCAAATCCGCTGTATATATCTCTTCTCACAGTCTCACCTCCTCGTTCTCGCTCACAACACAAAACACTCTGTCTGACATCCTCAAATACAATACCCTCCATACAAAAAGAGAGGGTTGGCTTCTACGGCAAAAACCTAAACTACATAAGTCTACCCGTCATATCTCCGCCTAATGAATGGCCCGATTTGACTAGAAATTACTATACTTTTACAAGGAAATTTTACAGCTGTTTTTAGCTTCGGGGGCGCTGCCCCCGAAACCCCTCGCCAGGGGGGGGCTCCCAAAGGTCGCAGCCGCCCCCCCCCTGCAACGAATATTTTATGGGCGGCGTTGCTGCCCCCATTTTGAACTGGGGTCCAATGTGGTGGTACTTTTGAATATAGAAGATAATCAGGCTCCACACCCAACAGTTCCCAAGACAGTTTGGTATATTTTGTAAAATATTTTTGTATAAATACTTCATAATTCTAGGTATTGAGGGTGGATTGCTATACATTTGTAAATTTATATTGATCATAAACTTGAGGGTTATTGTACCAATTTTCAAGTCAGCAGACTGGAGCAAGTAATAAAGAGAGTGCATTACAGGATTCATGTGTAGAGCTATTACAATGAAGTATTTTCTTTGTCAATTTGTTATTCTCTTATGTTTTTCACAAACTTAAATGTTATCTAGAGTTGAATGAATTAACTAGAAATTTATCTCATAATTTGTTGAAGTACACTCTATTTTCCACAGTTAGTCATTTACATGTTTTCTTCTGATATCCAGATCTGAGAATCCTTAATTTCTCTCCCATCCCAGTTGACCTCTTTCACTTTATTCATAATCCGGCCTAAGGAACCCTTAATTCCTCTTTAGATCCAATTGAAAACCACTTCACCATCCAGCCTTGAGATCTGAAGTAACTCTGCTATCTTGCCCTGTAGACACTATTTTTAGAACTTGATCCAGTCCTGTTTGTATGACATTGGACCCCATAGCCGAATGGTAAAAAGACAACCATTTTACATCTAATTAAGTGATCCTACCACCAAATCTAAATCAAAACCCAAGCACAATCATAACTAGCCTAAAATCAAATAACTAAACAAAGTTAAATAAAAAAGAGAGAACCCTCTTTGAGATTAGGAAGGTTAGATCCTAATCTCCAAAGTTGGTTTGTGGTTACCTCTATCATTTCTTTTTCTAACAACTTAGAAGAAATTTTGGAGTGATAACAACATTGGCGACCATACTAGGGACCTTTGGTCCTCAGTCAAATAAAACTATAAAGAAACATTAAATTTCATCTTGAGCCCCTTAAAGTCATTTTTATAATTTGTTCTTAAAAAGTTTTTGAAATACTATTAAAAAGTTCAAATTCTGGCTCCAAAGAAGACTCACTATACGAGGGCAAATCTAGATCCAAACCCTGCTACCATAGTTGATGACCCAGACAGGATTTTAAGAAAACCAAAAAAGGTAGAAACTCAAGCAAGTAGTATCCAGTTAGTTAAAGCAAATTCACTCCTCGAGGAATTATCAAATTTAAAGGAAATTCTATTTGATTTTTCATTTGATCTCTTATTATTTAGAACTAAATCAGAGAATTCAATTCACGAAACTGTGTTAGACCCTAATTTTATTCAATTCATTGAATTGAAAAAGGTGCCTATAAATCCAGATTTAGATAAATTTGTGTTGGATACTTTTGAAAAATTAGAAGCTTTAACCTCCACATTGATAAGCCATATAGATAATGCTTACCTTCAACAATCAATTGAACTAGTTTCCCTTACTACTGCTGCCCTGAAATTTCTGCACAATCTTCAAGTATTGTAAAGACACCTTCATTTACTACCACCCCACCAATTGTCTCCACCACAGTCCATTCCCCTAAACTAGTCACTCATCAAATTCCTATCCAACCAAACTCCTCATCTTCATCTGTTTCAAGCCCTTCCTCAAATACCAACACTTTACCCCCTAGTCAAGCCAAAATCCAAGCCATGGTAGACCGATATGCACCTTTGGTTTTACTGGCTCAACTCCATGCCATTCCCCAAGATTATCAAAGAAAAATATTTTTGTTTGATGCTACTGGTCAGTATACTTCCCAAAAACATGTGAATGAAATGACTAACTATTTTGAATTGCATGAGATAGATGAATTTGATGTCCAAATGAGGTTGTTTGCTGAAACATTAATTGGGGATGTTAAGAAATGGTTTAAAGATTTACGAGCTAATCATATTGTAGATTTAGCTACTTTTCATATATTATTCATTGATAGATGGGAGAGAAAGAAAAACCCTCTACAAATACTTTATGAATATGATAATATTAGAAGAGCTCCTAATCAGTCAGTTCCAGATTATTGTACTAGGTTCAACAACATCTACAATGCAATGCCTGCTAATATTAAGCCTCCACCTGACCTAGCATTAATCAAATTCCCTGATGGTTTTGACACTGACATGTTATTCAAATTAAGGGAAAGAAACCCTGAAACATTGGAACAAATGAAAAGTAATGTTGTTAGTGTAGAAGCCAACCTATTAGCCAAGAAAGCTAGAATGAGAAATGAAAAGGGAGTTGTCATTAAAGAGGAAAATTCCACTTCTGATGGTAAAATAGATCTTTTAGAAAAGAGTGTAGAGAGAATAATGTATATATTAGAAAACATGGAAAGAAAAACTCAGTGGGAGAACCAACAACCACCCCCAATAAAAAACCCTAACTTCAAGAAGAATCCTAACATTGGAAAGAATGTAATACCATATTAGCAAATTAGGCCACCCTTCCAGGAAAACTATGTCGAGGGTTCACAGAGTCATGAAGGAGAGGATGACACCTAGATAAACTTATTAGGAACAAAAAATGAAGATGTTGTTTTTCTTACTAAAAAAGAACATGAATTATACATGCTGCAACAATTGCAATTAGAATTTGGAGAGCCCTTTAACTTTAAATAGGGTTATGAATCAACCATATATGAGGTTCACAAACAGTATAGTCGAAGAAGTAAAAAGAACAATGAAGCTCCCACTAAGACATCAATCCAGACCCAAACTAAAAAGATAACAGTAGCTCCTATCACTAAAGTTTTACAAACCGCCCCTAGGGGAACACAGGAGACTTCTACCCCAAAAATTGTAGATATAACTTCATCTGAAACTAAAACTGGAACAATTACTCAAAACATTCCAAATAAGAGAATTCACAACAAAACTGCTCAAATGCAGTCTGAAGTGTCTAACATTGAAAAAGAAGATAAAAACACACAGATCACATTCGCTAAGGAAGATCTCATCCAATCAAGAAAAACTCAATTTCCTTTCAATGTTAAAACTGAGATAGAAAAATTGAAAATATCAGTCCCTTTGATTGAGCTAGTGAAAAATGAATCCTATAGATCACAGATCACAGAAAATTTAAATATAAGTGAATAAGAAGATGATGCCAATTTGAATGATGATCAACCTGAGTTATTGTTTGGCCCTGAGGTAAATGGTACTCACCAACAAGGGGGAATCCCTCCTTTCTACATTATCCTGAACATTCATGATAATATATTACATAATGTGATCCGAATTGGATCCATGAAAAATTATTAGAGTTCTATGACTGTATCAAATGAGGACAGACTTCAAAAACTTGTGGATAGTGAGCTATAAGGAAGACCTCTGGACAGTGGCAGTTTGTAGCCAACAAGGAACGACGAGGACCTTGGTCAAAGCACGCTGACCGAGGCCCATGGAGACCACGCAGGGCGCAAACTAGTAGTTAGGAAGTCTGGATCAGAAAATGGAGGCTGTTTCTGATGCACAATTAGCACTAATCGTGCATCACTGGGCAAAACCCCTTGAAATGGAAAGGCCTCGAGCACTTAGTCACAAGGAAAGCTGAAAACTATGGGAAAAGTGCTAAAGTGAAAGGTGGGTCCCACGCTCCAAAAACGACAGAATATTAGAGGCATTTTGGGTGGTAAGCAGAATTGTCAGGAGACCCAACGATGTCATACAACGAATGACGTGTGTCCGGACGATGAGAGAGAAAACCACCTCTCATCATGGGCTAACGTCCGAGCAAGTCAACCGCGCAATAAGAGAAAACACCGTAGGATTTGGGGGCTCCAGATTTAATGGCGAAGATTGCGCCCGATGGGAAACCGGATCTGGAGGGAGAATTAAGTTGTAGCATATAAAAGTATGAAGTCTGATTTGACTGCTGAGTTGGCGGATGAATCATTACATAGAGTAACTGAAATACCGAACCGTTTGAGGAAGAGCTGGAGCAGTTTGTGAGAGGACAAGTGGCCACTTCCCTGTGAGACATTACACAGTGGCGATGATGTAGAGGTAGGGAACTCCAAGCGAACATTAGCAGGCGATCCGAAGAGGTGGAAGAGGAAACAAACATTCATGAGATGTATTGGCTTTAAGCCATGAACGCACAGGCAGAGAAAGGGGGCAAGCACTGTAAGAAAGAAGAGAAAAGTGAAAAAGGAGACAGAAGAGATAGAAGCAGACGTAGAGAGCCGAGCTGACCTGCAGAGCTAAGGCAACATCGAGTAGACAGAAGGCTTGAGAGGTTCAAGCAATCCCTGTGAGGATATCTGTTAGGAACTGAGTACCAATTTGGACTCGTCCCATCAAGACCAGTTGAGGTCGAGACTTGGTAAGGAAGAGTCTATGCACTCTAGTGGCTTGGGGAATCCAAGAACCACCCTACTAAGCACCATCTGTTTCAGGAGACTCAATTTGAGCTCCTCATTGTAAAAACTCTGTTTAAAGACACAATAAAAGAAGGCCACCACTAAAAGCTGGACTGGAGACGTAGCCCAGGAGGATTGGGTGAACTCCTTATTAATTTGTTGTGTTCTTGCATTTTTCTTACTGTGTTTCTCTTAATGTTTTCCATTTTCCAGTGTCTGTGTATTTTTCAATCTTATTGATCCGTTGCCTAAGATATCATAGACACCCACCAACACTTGAGTTTGTAATACCTTCATTCATTAATTCATTAACTGAGATCACACACAAGTGATTTTCAGATCAAGGGTATCAGAGCTCTAGGTTGTTAAGGTTAGACAAGCTTGTGTTGGTTTTAGCTGTTGAATGCTAACTAGATCAAAGCTCAAATTAGGAGAAGGAGAGTTGGTCGAAACTAATCCTGAAATTGGGAGAGTCTATCATCAGAAGACAATGTCAGAGGAAAGTTCTATGGGGCCAAACCCTAAATTCATAGATAGTTTCCTAGCCATAAGGTCCATGGTAGAGGAAATGTATAAGGACTTCAGAAAACATAAGGATGAAGATTCATCGGGCTCCAAACAAGACAAAGGAGAAGATGAGTCTCTCCTCCATGACCACTCAAAAGGCAAAGGGAAAGAAGAAAGCTTTCTCACACCTCCTAATAGCTGTAAACATAAAAAGAAGGCATCTTTGATTAAACTAGATGTTAAATTTGATTTACCTATATATGATGGAGAGTTGAATGTAGAAAAGCTGGAAAATTGGATTAGACAAATTAATGTTTATTGCAGAGTGCAGAGTATTGATTCACACAAGAGCAAGATTCAGCTGGCAAGCCTGTGACTTGGAGGCACTACCTTGGTTTGGTGGGAAGGCAGGACCCAAGTTGACATGAAGAGACATGGTAAGACCATTTATGTCTGGAGTGAATTTGTTTCTGCAATCAAAATGTAGTTCTAACCATTGGCCTACATGCAGCAAGCCATGATGAGCTGGCAAACTCTTCGATAGTTGAAAGGGAAAAGTGTACAAGGATACACCCAAGAATTTAGGAAGAGAGCATTTTTTCTAGGAATCTCATTAGAATCACCTGAGACTCTGTTGAAGTACATTGGTGGTCTACACAGCTACATGAGGTACACTATCCTCATGTTTAATCCCACTAGTATAGATGAGGTATCTGTACAAGCTACTCATCTAGAAGCTAGAGGAAGGAATGGAAGTCCAGAAGTTGGGGGATCATCCCAACCCACTGTAAGCAAGAATAAAGAGAAAAGAAAATAGAAATGGAAAGCAAGGAAGGCTAACACTGCACAGAAGAGCAAGGCTTCATGCACTCACTGTAAGAAGGATGGGCATGATGATGAGCATTGTTGGATTCTGCATCCGGAGCTGAGACCTAAGAAGTTCGAGGGCAAGAAGAAGAAGACTGCTGCAGCTATTCATAAAGATTTGGGGTCAAACTCAGGAGATGAAACAACTATTGCAACCACAGGTATAAAAGGTAAGAATTCTGAAGCATCTACTAGTAATTCTGCACAATCTACTATTGATGAAGAAATTGACAGAAAAAGACATGAACTTTTCCATATTTGAGTTATTTCCAAACATCAAAATATTGATACTTTGTTTGATTGTGGCTCACAAGTAAATTTAATTTCTGAAGCAATTGTAAAGAAGTTGGGATTTATGACTACACCTCACAAAAAACCATACCCATTAGGATGGTTAAATGATAAAGCACAACTACAAGTGACTAGACAATGCAAACTCAAGTTTTCTTTTGGGTCAGCATTTGTAGATGAGGTT
>APFE031660184.1:0-10105 GCA_000404065.3 Pinus taeda
ATAGGAGTCTAAGGGCTCATAACAAAACCAGAGCCGACATAACAATAATAATGTAAGGGCACAATAATAATAATAGTGGGCTTCTATGGGGCACAATAGTAACAATATGGGTGCTACATGGGTACATCAATATAATAAGTGGGTTGTACTAATAACAATAAGGGGTTACTCTAGTAGTATAGGGGCCTAACAGTCCTTGTAATATTTTATGAAGCCACTCTACTTATATTCTCCCCCTTGATCTGAGCTAAGAGTTTTGATGAACTTCCCTATTTGTTTTTCAACCATGATTCTAAACTCTTTAAAATATTCAAAAGTAGGAATTTTCTTTCTAAGAAAATATACCCAAGTAAATCTTATGCAATCATCAACAAATAATAAAAAATAATATGCACCTCCTAATGACCTTGTTTGCATCAGCCCATATATATCAATGTGCACAATCTCTAGTATATCTCTCTTCTTTCTATGTAAACTTGAGGGAAAATAATCCCTATGCATCTTCCTGAGGGCACATCCTTCACAATCAACATGAACATTTTTTAAAACAGGGAGACCATGACCATACCTTGTTTTTGTAGCAGCACTAAATCAGAAAGATTGATGTGTCCGAATCTTTGGTGCCAAAGATTCTCTGTTGTCATTGTTGTTGAAGTCAAAGCCTGGTGTCGTACACTTGTGAAATTCAACTTGTACAGGCCTCCAACTCGAATTCCAGATGCAACTGGTTTATGTTTATCTAGCAAATCCTTAATGATACAATAGGTTTTAAAAAAATCTACCTTCAAGTTATGATCTGCAATCATTGAAATAGAAATTAAATTCTTTTCAATTCCTGGTACATACATCACATCCTAGATATTCCTGATCTTGCCATCAGGCAAAGTCATAGGAATGTCTCCATGTCCTTTGATCTGGTAGGCTTTGTCATCACCAAGGTAGATATTAACACCACCATTGGTTTCTTTAAAACTTTCGAACCAGTGCCTGTTACCTGTCATGTGAGTGGAAGCTCCTGAATCCACAAACCAAGTTTTTGCTTCATCATTCTTAGCAGAGAAAGCAGAATTAGATATAAATAGTATGAGATTCTAGTTCTGATCTTCATCAACAAAGTGCCCTGGATTCTTCTTACACCTATGTCAAGTTTCATCAAGATTTTTCTTATGAAAATTCTAAGCAATGTGACCAACTTTACCATAGTAAAAACACTTGGTTCCTAAATCATTTCTAGTTGAAGACATACCTTGAGGCGGCTTTCACTGTGGTGTACAACCGCCTTTCTGTCTTATGCTTGCTTTCCCTCTGAAAGGTTGTTTCTTTGCCATTAATTCAAGATATGGGTTCTGGGGTTTCAGAGTCATCCTCCTCTCTTCCTCTTGCATTAGGATCCCTGTCAATTATTCGAAATTAGGGACTTTCTCCCTCACATTCAGATTTGTAATAAACATCTGATAGTCATCAATCATAGCATTCATGGTAACCATGACAAGATCAGTGTTCGACATTGTCTCCCCTATATTGACCAACTTATTTCTCAGCTCCTTGATCTGGGAGATGAATGCAACGACTCATTCATTCTCCTCCATTTTAATGGAGAGGATTTTTCTCTTCAAGAACAATAAGTAATTTGTATTCTTTACCTCATACAAATCCTTGAGAGTTGTCCAAATCTCACTTGTTGATTTACACTCTCTGATGTGAGGGATAATGCAGTCTTTCACTGACAATTTCAACATCACTTTCACTTGTTATCCCTCTTCTCCCAATCCTGAATTGTTGTAGTTGTTTCGCCGCCTGCTGTAATTGCCTTCAATTCATCCCCATTTGTAATTTCCCGTGCACTTCGCCCCTCAAGTAGGGTCTGCAACTTGAATTTATAATTAGAATAATTAGACCGATCAAGTTTATTTATCTCATTCAAGTACACCTCTACCATCTGATTATTCATCATGACAGATCTACCTCAAAAAAATTTTGACCTCCAATAACTAATCAAAAGCCGGATCCAAAGGAAAGTTGTTCGATTCTTCTATTGCAAATTGTAGGCTTTCAAAACGAAACAAATATGTTGCTTTGATCAAGATTTGTAGCTATCTTACCAAAACTACACTTGAAGATCCAATGCAGCTCATTCTTCACAAGGGGACCAAGCAACAAACTCCATCTGCAGTGTCATTATGAGTTTTTTTTTTAGTAGTCAACCTCAGCCTCACAAAATATTAAGTGCCCCCCCAATGTGGAACTCCAACAACATATACACAGATTTTGGGAACAATAACTGACTAATAATATTGCAATATCGGAACCTAGTGTGATGAGAGGAGCGCACTATAACTCATTAATACTCAGGGGTACCCTTCAGTCCAGTTCAAGTCCTATTCATGTCTGATCTAACCCTTCATTGTTGCACGATAATGCCTCCATCGGCCAATCTCCTCATATCATTGATGGGTTGATGCAGGAGCATTAGACCACCCTCAATCAAAATTGAAATTTAAAGCTGTGAAAAGGGAAATGTGGACAATTATTGGAAACTGGGACAAATTATGTTAAAACAAAGCTAAATTGATGGAATTTATAAGTCTCTAGAAGGCTTAATTAAATGTAATTATCTGCCATGTGTGCGTATAGAGAGATTTAGGGTATTTGATTGAGCGATTGTGGGAGAAACTCATGGATCTTAAATGATCCCTCCCTTTTGTAATTTTCTATATAAGAAAGTCTGTGTTGTGTGAAATAGGAGAGATAGAGAGTACACAATGTAGTTGTAGGGGAAATTTGTGACTAATGCCGAAAGGCTTTAGCCTATAACCAAGTTTTGTATATAATGGAAATATGCATGTTATTTGAGTTTCGTGTGTCTGTGTATGTTTACTTATCGTTCTTTACTGTAAGTTAATAATATGCATGTGTGAGTATAAAGGAAAAAGTTCCTATGAACTCCGCCTTTAAATTATGGTGGAGATAAATATGTGTTGTAATGAGAATTCCACCGATAAGCGAAGAGAGATTCGTTGGATTGAAATAGATCAACAGAGGAGAGCCATTCAATCGAGACTGGAGTCGATTGAATGGCACAGAGGAAACCGTCAGATCGGCTAGATCGATGGATAATGGTGGAGATTAAGCACTAACCCTTTATTAAGCCGAGTTTCTTAAAGGGATTGATTTGAGCATGTGGGTAGTTTTCAAAAGTTGTAAGCAGTTTCTCACGTGGCCAAAAGGTGGGAAGTTGTATTTCTGAAATCTACGCGATTAACCTTAGTGGTTGACACGTAGCACAGGAAAACAACTTATCTCGCGTGCTTTCGAAATATTAATCGTCGTGCTAGTTGGAGCGCGAGATTGCGCGATACCCGTTAGATCAAGAAGGAGAAAATCAACAGTGGAGATTGTCCAGGAAATTTGGTGAGTGGACGATGTGACAACCATTCGATGGGAGGATATCCACGGTGACCACGTGGAAACTTGCAAGAAAGTTATCTCGGCTGGCAAACCCGATGAACTCACTCAAAAGAGTTTACAATTTCGAATGATCGGACCATCTGTTGGATGGGTGATTGGACACATATCGCTTCTGAATGTGCATGAAGGCTAACATTTGATTCAGACACAATAAGGGTTTATACAACGAGATTTAACCCTCTTTGAGTTCCACTCATAAAGATCATTCATTGGTTCATTAGTTTATTGGACGGGTTTTGTGTGAAGTCCGCTGATTTTAAGGCTTCCGATGTATACGTGGGCCCATAACCCACAGGTCCACGTATGAGTTATTTAAAGATGCAACTTTGTTGTATCAAAGCAATTGAGATGTCATTAATTTTTGGTATCAAAGCAGAAGAAGATGTTGTGTTCAGAAGGAGGTGCAAATATGTTGTGATTGGGTAAGTGTATGGTCTTTATATTTTGTGTAGGTAACAGTAGAGGAAGGTGCAAAGATTTGCAGCGGCCTAGAGCATGGAGTGCTCAATTGGTTCCAAAGAGGAGAGAACCAGAGAGATGCCAAAAGACTGAGCTCAAAGGGGAGAAGCTTAGTGAGGGATGTGTAGCAAGAAGGAGACATGTTACTGCAAAGGCTAATTACAGCTCACAAGTTAAAGTTGTTAGAAGACAAGGAGCATATGACCAGGAGGTCATAAAATTTTTGTGCCTTAGGAGTCTGATGCAGGAGCATTAGACCACCCTTAATCAAAATTAAATTTTAAGATGTGAAAAGGGAACCGTGGAAAATCATTGGAAACCAGGACAAATTTTGTTAAAAAAAAGCTAAATTGATGGAATTGATAAGTCTCTAGAAGGCTTAATTAAATGTAATTATCTACCATGTGTGTGTATAGAGAGATTTAGGGGATTTGATTGAGAGATTGTGGGAGAAACTCATGGATCTTAAATGATCCCTCCCTTTTGGAATTTTCTGTATAAGAAAGTTTGTGTATTGTGAAATAGGAGAGTTAGAGAGTACACAATGTAGTTGCATGGGCAATTTGTGACTAAGGCTAAGAGGCTTTAGCTTGTAACCGAGTTCTGTATATAATAGAAATATGCTTGTTATTTGAGTTTTGTGTGTTTGTGTATGTTTACTTATAGTTCTTTATTGTAAGTTAATAATATGCGTGTGCGAGTATAAAGGACAAAGTTCCTATGAACTTCGCCTTTAAAGTAAGGTAGAGATAAATGTGTGTTGTAACGAGAATTCCATTGATAAGCGAAGAGAGATCCGTTGGATTGAAATAGATCAATGCAGGAGATGTGTTCAATCAAAACTAGAATCGATTGAATGGCACATCGGAAACCGTCGAATCGACTAGATCGATAGGTAATGGCAGAGATTAAGTTCTAACCATTTATTAAGCCGAATTTCTTAAAGGGATTGATTTGAGCACGTGGGCAGTTCTCAAAAGTTGTTAGCAGTTTCTCATGTAGCCAAAAGGTGGGAAGCTGTATTATGAAATCTATGCGATTAACTTTAGTGGTTGACGCATAGCATGGGACAACAACTTTTCTTGCATGCTTTCAAAATATTAATCATCATGCTAGTTGGAGTGTGATATTGTGCGATATCCGTTAGATCAATTATGAGCAGATCAACGGTGGAGATTGTCCGGGCAAGTTGGTGAGCGGACGATATGACAACCGTTCGATGGGAGGAGATCCAGAGTGATCACACATAAACTTGCAAGAAAGTTATCTCGGCTGGCGGACCTGATGAAATCATTAAAAAGAGTCTACAGTTCCAAATGTTTGGATTGTCTGTTGGATGGGTGATCAGATGCATATCGTTTCTGAATGTGCGTGAAGGCTAACATTTGATTCAGACGCGATAATGGTTTATACAACGAGATTTAACCCTCGTTGAGTTCCAGCGATCAAGACCATTCATTGGTTCATTAGTTGATTGGTCGGGTTTTTTGTGAAGTCTGTAGATTTGAAGGCTTCTGATGTATATGTGGGCCCATAATCCACAGGTCCACATACAAGTTATTTAAAGACGGAGCTTTGTTATATCACAATAGCTGAGCTGTCATCATGGGTTCTTGCGATCTCAGATTCTGACACAAATTCATGGCATTCATACCAAAAGTTAGCGAAAATTTCTACAAAGAAGCTCTAATCGAAATAATAGAAGCAAGAAACGTGAGCAGAAACTGGACTAAAAGTGGAATTTTTGGTATTTGAACAATAACTTTCTCTGTGGCTCTCAACTGACTGCACAGATTGTTGCAGAGGAGGCTACCTTCAACTACGCTCACATGGCCCGCAATAGTGTTTCCAACAATCGCTCACGATCACAATCTCCATGCTCTCCACAATATCCTACATGCAGAACTCCCTCTACCTGGCCTCCGTTGCCACAACACTCATGACATGCTTCACTACAATCCCTCTACAGCCACTAAAGCGCCACCAATGTAATTGCTTGCAGAACACCCTCGCCTGGCCTTGGCCTTAGGCAGAATAGGCTACACGGCCTCCTGTGTGAATGTCGTGCCTCTTGCACGATTTTCCTCTAGCCATTTCTCAACTCACCTAGGAAATTAGATTAGTAGTCGATGTTGAGTTTTTCACACTCACAGGGCCATATTACATTTGGCATATAATTCTCCACGCCAACAACACTTTAATTCTCAACCTTGGCACAACAGGGCCTCAATCCACCACGCCAATTCACCATATCACAACAATAAGCAACTGGGAAGCAGGATCCACACTTTTCAGGCACCCTAAATGAAATTCATTAAAGGAAAGACCTAACAACACGTAATTGAGCTCGAGACCCGTGTTGCCTGCATACCAAACCTCAGTTGACCAACGCAAAATATATACCAAAATCTCACAATGTCTACTTCACAAGAGGAGAGAAAAAAAATCATTCTTTTCCTTAGCACTTTGCCTCCTCGCCAGGCCTCCTTCGTATCAATCACCAAGGGCCACAATTCTACCACTTAGGCACTCACATAGCCACCAAATTTCACCAGCTACAATACCATGCTAAAAATGGAAGAAACAAAATATATTCTCAAAACTTAGTGGCTCTCAAGAGTAAGTTGCACGTGGAGACTACCTCACCGAGAATGCTATGCATTGATCATTAGGAAACAAGAATATATAAGTTTACATAACAATAAGAGAGTTAGAACTAACACCTAGAAAGTAGGAACTAATTCCTAAATTAGGATACATGCACAACTAATGAATGGACTCTCTCCAATAATACATATTGCTCCATTAATTTCAACATATTTTATATTTTATTTAAATGATAAAATAATAAAAATATGTATCTTTACCAGATTTAGAGATATTACTCTCTCTTTTACTTTTTCTTGTGGGTAACATACTACTCATTTTAACATATTGGTCTTATATATCATAGTTATTTTTGAACTTTTTCTTTTTATTATAACATCTTCTACAATTTATATCTTTTATTATTCTTGTTCTTTTTCTTTTTAAAGAAAAAGGAAATGATAGAATAATATAAAAGAGGAAAAAGTTACAAATTCCTGTATTTTAATTTAGCTTCTTGTGCTTGTTTTTGGTCCATGTAAATTTGAGTAGGTAAGGCCATTTTCATTCCTTGTATGAGAGCCTAGGTCCAGCTATTTGGTTTCTTCCTGATTTCCTAATATATTCACATCATATGCCATCTTCAGCTGGTCCACTTTCATTTCTTCCACACTTTGTCAAAACTTACAGCGAGCCAAATATCTTTTTGATTGTTAAAGGTCATATTTGTTCCTTGAAACATTGAAATGCAGGCTCATTTGTAGCAGAGAAGATAGATTCGAGGTCAAATTCAGAGAAGTGGTGAAGGCATCCCTTGCATGTTGTTGGCATTTCCAATATGGGAAACAAAGAGCACACTCATAGTCATTTTGATGACATTCTAGAACTATTTCCATCAAGCGTGTGTACAATTTTGTTTATGATATTACTTTTATGGGGTGTTTGTAAGGCGTTGAAGAGGAAGGCACACTAGATTCCTGGTGTAGTTCTCATTCTAAGCACTCTCACAATCTAGATGTTGGGTTTGATTCATTTATGGGATATCCATTATATGGACCACAAAGAAGAAAAAAAATCAATAAGTGGGCGTTCTGCTGAGAGAAGATCAACTGGTAATTGATTACCAGAGACTTAAAATTTGTGTATTTATAGGCTATTTGCTTCTGAGTATGGTCCAATCTAGTTGGACTAATGTGTGGAGCGATATCGGAGGATTGGTATTGGTTGTCATACTTCATATGGTCCTTGAGCTTTACTTTGTTTGGAAATTTAAGAAGCCCCAATCCTCCCATTCTTTCTCCCCAGTGAAGACAAGAATGTTGTGTCTATCTATTCCTCTCAATTGAGGAAGACATGCCCAAGTATCCTCTAACAAGGTACTTGTCCAAGTTCCTTTGTAATTGGGAACTTGTTGTAACTCCCTCTTAGTTAGGGACTTATCCATTCATCAACAACTTCTTCTTTGTGGGTCCTCCAACTGCTTGATCTTCTTCTTTCCTTTGATGTCATCAAGCCTTTGTTTGAACTTCTTCTTGGTAGGGAACTATCCATCGATCACTTTCCTTCGTAGTTTGTCACATCACTGCTTCCTACGTGGAAAGTGACCTTCTTGTCATATATCAAGTTCTCTTGTCGTCTTGTCTATGCTTCGAGCTACTCTTCATACAAATGCTTCTTTGTACTTACTTGATCCCATCCTTTGATCTAGTAGCCCTTCATGACTTCTTCCTGATATTGCTTCAACATTAAATGGTACTTTTCCTAGATGGCTTCTTCATCATGAAATCTTCATAGAATCAATTATCTGCACCTTTCATATCTCCAAGGCTTCATAGGTTTCAAGGGTCCTTTGATCTTTTCCTTTCTTAGTCAGAGTCATCTTGCCTTCTTTCAGGAGATGTCTTCAAAGTATCTTATCAGATAGCGATTCTTGGTGATCATGGTGTTATTCACATGCTTGATCTCTTTATTCACTTGCTTCTTCTTGGATAGATTGGTCAACCACCTTATGCTCCTTGTGAGAGCACTTCTTCATTGCTTGCTTCTAGGACTAATCATCATTTCTTTTGCACTTACTTCTTAGTCTGCAATCTTATACTCCTTATGTGATTGTTTAATTTTGTTGACCTTCATTGCATTGTAGTACATGCCTTTGAGCATGTCAATGGTGAAAGAGATTCTTTCGTACTTGATCATGTCATAGAACATTTCCCATGACTCAATAATATACATATAATAACATAACTAAAATTTGATGCATACATACCTCATCTTGATTCTCCTTTGATCATCTTAGCTTCATTTGGTTGTCCCTGGTATGGCCCTACTTGCTTCATCTTAGCTTGCCTGCATATCACCCTTTTCTTGAATCTCGTGAATGGGATTCCCAATGAGACATCTGTTTATGAATCTTCTTTTGAAGATTCCATCATAGGATCTTGAAGACACTTACCTTGTAAATGTTTCTTTTTGATCATGGAGGTCTTCTAAGATTCTTAATCATGATCAACTTTCTTTTAATTTGGATGAGGTACTATTTTAGGTATGCTCCTTATACATGAATATCTTGAGCTACATCTACCATGCTCCTAAATTGTAGAAGATATTTCTAACCATGCATTTTGTTCTATTTATAAATTCTCTTTCTATATGAGTACTTTTTTAACTCTATGTATATCATGCTTCTAGATTCTAGAATATATTTCTAGCCATGCAATTTTATTCTATTCTTACATGCTCCTATACTACTCAAATCTTTGAAAGAAGACTTTAAGTAAAGAAGTAGACTTAGTCACAATAGAGATCTGAAGGATCTTCCTTCTTTTGCTTCTTTTATTCTTCTTTCATCTCTTGAGTGATGTAAGCTTCTTCCCTTTTTCTTTTGTTGTTTTTGTCCTTCTTTAGTTTAGGACAATTCCTTTTGTAATGCCCATATTCTTGGCATCCATAGAATTGGATTTTGGACATATCTTTGTTGTTTATTCTTTGTGGACCAAATTTTCCTTTTCTCTTGGCCATGGTAGCAAATGCTTGCTCCTTTGATCCCACATATTCCTTTGTTTTGAGTCTCGTTTCCTCTATCTTGCATAGAGACCACATTACAATTAGTGGGGTAGCTTCCTTCTTGGTATATATGCTTGATGTGAAGTTGTCCCAATCCTCAAATAGAGCATTGAGTACTACAGTTATCATTTCTATGTCAGACATGACTTCCCCTAACTTTTGAAGTTCATCCCTCATCTCAGAGATATTCATGAAGTTGGGAGCTATTTCTTCCTTTGATATCTTCATCTTGTACGATTCATTTCATACAGATATCACTTCTCCAGCTGTGGTTACCAAGAATAGCTATACTAGTTTATCATATATTTATTTTGATGTTTCAAGTTTGGAGACGTAAGGAATGTGTTATGAAACCAGCTTAAGAAAAGATAGAAAAGATAGATCAACGCCTTATAATTCAGCCTCTTCGAGGGGGCAACCTCCTTTACATTACGTAAATGAACAATTCTTTGATGATACAAATGAAAAGACCTCCTTTCCATATATAGGAGTCTAAGGGCTCATAACATAACCAGAGCCGACATAACAA
>APFE031660189.1:0-15095 GCA_000404065.3 Pinus taeda
TTATGGTTTAATTCTTAGTAGGGATTGGTCTGAAAAGCTTCATGGATACTTTGTGATTGACTGCTCACATATGTGGCTCCCTTATAATGGTAAACCGAATCAGATAAAGGTTGAGCGAGAAAGACACAAAAAATATATAGTGACGGAATTGGAAGGAGAAAATGAACCTGAAGCATACAATAACAATATAATTGGCAACTATTCTGTTGACTCCTTCTTAGGAAATTTTAATGCTCATACTTCGCCTTACTTAGAACATTATGTTTTGTCTCAAGTGGAAATTTTTTCTCAAATATATAGTTCTAAATGTGTTAATTTTATAGATAGTCCTGTACATAAATATTTATTTTGGAAATTATTTTTTGATGGCTCTAAGTCTAATAATGGAGCAGGAGCAGGATGTGTCTTAGTTAGTCCATAGGAAAACAAAACTATACTAACATGTAGACTCGAGTTTGATTGCACAAACAACACTGCATAATACAAAGCTCTAGTCCAAGGACTATACAAGGTAATTAGATTAGATATCAAGTATCTACAAGTCTTTGGAGACTCTGAGATCATTATTAAATAGGTATGAAATACTATACATTGTGTATCAGGTCAATTTAAGAATTATCAATCTTTAGTGCAAAATCTGACTAAACATTTTATAGCGTTTAATATTTCACCTATTCCTAGACTCCAAAATGCTAGTGTTGATCTCCTGGCTAATGTATCATTCAAACGCATCCCCTCAGAAGACTATAGCCTAGATAGATTCTTAATCGAATTGATATTTACGCCCTCTATCCCTCATAATGTTACAAACTGGAGAATTTTCAATGATGATCTTGATATTGTGAGTTTCCTAACATCATAAGGATCTTACACTAATTAGATAATTGATGAGGACCAACATGACCAACAGTTATAACAAGAAAGCACTAATAATGCTATACCAAAATATGTAGTCACGTTGGAAGACCTATATGATTTGAAAGACCAGTTTAAGAGATATACAAATTCAAAAATTCAGAGTTCAAATCTAAACTCTGAATTAGTTAATCTAGGAATAGATACTAAGCCACAGAATATCAACCTAGGTCTTGGCCTAGCCCCAAAAGAAAAATTAATCTATTTTCATCTCCTGAAACAATACAAAAGTGTCTTTTCCTGGAACTACGATGAACTTAAGACTTACGACACTTCAGTTATTCAACATACTATCCCAATGATAGCTGATGAAAAACCTGTCCAGTGAAAGTTGAGAAAAATCCATCTAATCTGGATATTTAGATTAAATCTGAGCTTAATAAATTATTGAAAGCCAAAATTATTTTTCCCGTTCGACATTCTAGATGGGTTTCCAATATGGTCCCAGTTATAAAGAAAAACGAAGATATTAGGATTTGTATTGACTTACGAAATCTTAACAAAGCTTGTCAAAAGGATAATTTTCCCCTACCTCCTATGGAACAAATATTGCAAGCAATTGCAGGATCAGAATTAATGTCCTTTTTAGATTGTTTCTCCGGATACAACCAGGTTCTAGTCTATCTTGACGATCAGCTAAAAACCACGTTTAGAACCAAATGGGGTACTTATGCATATCAAAATATGTTGTTTGGTCTGATTAATGTTGGCACCACATTTCAAAGGGCCATGGACATTGCATTTAAGGGATTAGTAAATAAATCAGTGGTGATTTACTTGGATGACATAACAGTATATTCTAAAAAACATTGTAATCACCTCATAGATTTAAAAAAGTTGTTCCAACGTTGCCAAAGGTATGTGATTTCACTTAACCCAAAAAAGTCCTTTTTTGCATTAAGTGAAGGAAAACTTATGGGATTTATAGTGTCAAAATATGGAATCCATAATGATCCCGATAGAATTATGGAGATTTCTGAAATATCCTTATCACATAATAAAAAAGCCATGCAATCCTTCCTTGTTCAGAGTAATTTTGTTAAAAGATTTGTTCCATATTTCTCAAGGATTGTGTCACCATTACAAGTAATGATAAAGAATAATTCACTCTTCAAATGGGGCCAAGAGGAATATGAAGCATTTAATCTGATCAAGCAAGCAATTATTAATGCCCCATATTTAGCGACTCCAATTTTTTTTTATCCTTTTATTTTGTATACATTTGCCTCTGATAAATCATATGCTATGATACTCACTCAAGCCAATCAACATAAGACAGAAGCCCCAATTTCCTTTTTTAGTTCAAATCTGTAAGGGGATGAATTAAATTATTCTGATGTTGAGAAACAAGATTATGTTGTTTTCAAAGCAATCAAATATTTTAGACCCTTTCTTCTTAAAACCCATACAAAAATCATAGTGTCGTTTCTAGTGGTAATGAATCTCTTAGTACAGAAAGATGTGGGTGAAAAGAGAGAAAATTGGGTCACTGCCTTACGAGAATATGACGTTGAAATTAGGCTAGAAAATATTGTAAAAGGACAAGGCTTTTGCAAGCTGTTGGCTGGAGCATCGCTTATTTCTAAAATAACATCTCCAAATCAAGAGATACAAACGTATGAGGTATGCCTAAACGATATTGAATCAAGATATGCCGATATCATATTTTATCTAAAGAACATATATGCTCCTTCAAATCTGGATTATACAAAGAAAAGAGCTCTAAGATTGAAGGCTAAGCAGTATCAATTCATAAATGATGTACTTTTTAGGATGAATTATGATTTTATTCTCCTTCGATGTCTTGAGAAATCTGAAGTTGAAAAGGTGTTACAGGAATTCCATGATGGACCAGCAGGTGGACATTATGCGGGAGATTCTACATCACAAAAATTTTTGCGTGTAGGATACTATTGGTTGACACTATTTAAAGATACGCATAGTATGTAAGGAAATGTCAAATTTGTCAAACTGTTGCCGGAAGAAAAAGAAACCATCATTACCTTTGCAACCAGTGAATATCGATTAACCTTTTGATCAATGGGGATTGGATATAATAGGTGAGAACGTTCCTCACTCTTCTAAATAACATAGGTATATCTTTACAGCTACAGATTATTTTACTAAATGGGTAGAAGCAGTTCCACTCAAGACAGTTAATGCTTTAATGTTTGATAATGCATCATATTTTTCTAGAAATGTTATGACTGAATTTGCACTTAAAAGAGGTTTTAAGCTTAAATACTCTGCTAATTATTACCCACAAGAGAATGGGTTGGCCGAATCAACGAATAAAAACTTAATCAAAATCATTAAGCGAACCATTGATCAAAATCATAAAAATTGGCACAAACCCTTGATGTATTCTCTGTGGGCAAGAATAACCCAAAAGGATTCAATTGGCACTTCTCCCTTTAATTTAGTTTACGGGAAAGAAGTAGTTATCCCAACTAATCTAGCAATTCCTTCTTTGTCCTTAGTTCAATTTATTAACGAAACACCAATTTCATCTTTACAACTAAGACAACTACAGATCCTTAAGCTAGAAGAGCAACGAGAACAGGCTAAAATAATACACGCTCATTATCAAGCATTAGTAAAGGCTTCTTTTGATTCAAGCATGATACCTATGAAAGATTTTCAAATTAGAGATTTAGTTTTGAAATGGGATAAGGCACATGAGAAAAAAGGCAAACATTCTAAATTCCAACAAATGTGGCTTGACCCATTCCAAATTGTAGAAATCATAGGTCGATCCACTTTCATGTTGCAAGATTTAGTAAGGAAAAGAGAATCTTTCCCTGTTAATGGGCAAATTCTCAAAAAATACTTTCCATAAAAGATGAACTCTTCTATTTCTATAAATTAGTATTTATAGCTTTATTTTGATACTAAAACAGGTTGCAAATGGTAAACTTTGGGAATTCATTAAAAGGATTAGTGTTCTAAAAAGATTTTGTTTTTTCACTTGTATAAATAGAACCAATTTGGAACATCGATCATTATTATTGAAAATTACAGTGAAATGCTATAAGCCTGAAAATGCTACTAGTTTTAGCCTTACGAATTTTGATGAAAAACAACCTTTAGTCGGAATTTATTTTATGTGAGTGAATGAAAAGCATCAATAACAAAACAAAGGTTCTCTGTAGAAAAGTTGTTTCCAAAAACTCTATAATTGTCATCCAGAGCTATTCTTAAGGAGCCAATGACTTCCTCCCCACCTAGGGAATTATGAGTTTCAGGAAATAATCCAATGATACATTACAAGCTTAAAGAATAATAGGTCTCATCACCAGCCAACTTATCACGATCATAGATATTATAATTTGCTGACATTGCCAAAACTGCATACCCAACAGGGCAATGGCTCAATATTTTTGCAATCAAAAGACAAGGGGTATCATCACGAGCCAACTTGTTCAGTAAAGTTATAAATCAAGTGAATGGCACTGTCATAATTTGGCTAACAAACCAAGACATTGTTCTTTAAGAATTAAAAGAAAACAAAAAAAACAACAAGCGTGGATATGGATTTATATTTATATTTCTCCAAGTAAGATACATGATCATTGCTGGGTAACAGGTAATCTTGTCGAGGCTATGAACGCCTGCTGGCAGCAGAGGCTCTACCTACAACAAATTAGCACACTTAAAACTGATCTACAGAGAAGTCTTTGTTTTTATCTTTATAAACTAAGTAGTGGCTGATGTAAATACAATGACTAGCTTTGGGAAGTAAATAATCAGAGTCAACACATGAGAAACAAACTACTATTGACAGCTGAAAGCATGATGCACTTTATATTTCTATAATAAAGTTTGATTTTCCAGAAAACATTTCTGTTTTGGAAGTTTAGAAAATTCAAAAGATAATCAGAGATAATTGGTTCTTCCTAGTGAATCACCAATTGTTGTGGCCAACAATAACCCCCCTTTTTATTTAGTTTTAGTAATAAAACTAAATAAATGGGAACCCTTCTAAAAAATAAAAAACTAGCACTTATGTTTCCCTTTGAATAAAACATGTTATCATAAACTTAGGAAAACACCCACAAAACCTAAAAAAAATAGGTTTTATGATAAATCTGAATAAAATCGTTCTCTTAACAATAAAACATCGCATCGCAAAGGGTAATGGGAACATCATATAAACAAGATTTTGAAATTGAGAAAACGCAATGCGAGATTGCACGCCTTAAAGACTCATCACACATCACAACGTTCATACGCCGCAAGTATCACCTAAGGTAAAATATCCCGATCCAGCTATATGCAATAATGAATCTCACAAAATCGCATTTCACGCACGCATAAGGTAATACATGATTGTTAACAAACAAATTAGCGATATTGTGAAGCAAATTGCAAAATCGCTTTATCGTAGATCAGCAGGGCTCATCCTTCAATAAAGTTTTTCTCGTAATCTCATACCGAGTTATGGGCATTAATGTTAATTTAGTGGTTAATTGATGGTCATTTATGAGACAAGGTTTGAACTTGATCAAAAGGTCATTTCATGTAGGGTGATATATTGAATATGATTTCAGAATTAAAGAGCTTTCCCGTCACTTTATCTCTTATCATTATTCTTTTCTGACTTGTAAATTTACAGGAGCAACAAGTAGAGTAATATACGCAATTGTGTGCAGAACATAATGGGAAATAAGGGAAAAGCTTTGGTTGTAGAAGACAAAGAGATGACGCCCTTATACAAGGCACCACCTGTAACAAAGATGACGACATAACTACTTGGGAAGGCATGTACAGTTTGCTTGAAGAAGAAAAGCCGAGAATTATGGAGGTTAAAGCAACTGCAGACTCACACGAGTCGTCTGAGGCATCAATCACTGAACTTGCATGTTTGTTCTTGCACCGAATAGCGGCAAGATCGAAGATTCTTCCATACACAAACATGGTCAAGTGGGTACTAGGCAGTGCCGATATAATAGACAGACAATTCAAAACTTAAGGCCAAGACCTCATTGGGTCATTCACTGCACAAGATTTAAGGCTTGTGTCTCATCTACCAGAGTCACAGGCAACCTACAACAAGCAGTTCGTGGAGAAGTTTACCAAAGAAAACGAAGATTTGATGGAATGCACAAGAACTGGTCGGTAAGGGAAGAGCCGTTAAAAAAGAGTAAAGCGCACCGACCAAGGCCCGTGGAGACTGCGCAAAAGGTGAAAAATAGCACCTGGGAAGCCCAAATTAGGAAAATGAGGCAGTTTTTGATACGCGCTAATCACGCATCTCTGGGAAAAACCCCTCAAAATGGAAAGCCCCCGAGTACTTGGTCACATGTAAGCCAGAAAATCGTGGGGAAAAGCGCTAAAGACTAAAGGCGAGACCCACACTCCAAAATCGACAATATTTATTAGGCATACCCTTAGGCGGTAAGCAGATTTGGCTGAAATCTAGCGATTCTATTCAACACTCGATGCATGGCAGCAGAAGAAGAAGCTACAACAGTAAGCAACATTATTGACTGTGTCAATGAAAACCTTCACAAATCAAACCTCATTTCAGAGACCACTCCCAGATTCCTTCCAAAAGCACAACAACTGCAAATAAGCTGGAGACAGAAAGCCGAGGAAAGGGCAGAGTCCATTAAGAACTTAACCAAGTTAAACTGGGATACTTACTAGCAGTACTTGGTTAAACCATACAGTCAATGCATGACTTTTAAATGCCTTACGAACTCGGTCGAGAAGATAGCGTCAACACTTGTTGATTCTGTTTTCACAGGACAACGAAAATTGGAGGTCGGCCGACCGACGCTCCTCAAGCCGATGTTGAATGTTTGCGATCTCAAAGAACAGATACATAAGTAGTTAATTTTCAGATTCCGTTTTAGTTTTAATTTCGATTCATTTTTGCCCTAGATGAGGATGGTCATTTCAACCTCCTCCTATATTTTTTGTAATAAACTATTTTTAGTAATTATGAAGTAGTATTTTAACCTCTCTCATGCATTTAGAGAAAGGTCCTGAAATTTGTCAAAAACATTTCCTCAGAACATGCGCTTTTGCACCCTTAGAGGAGGTTTTAGATGAATGAATGGGACGAGATTTATCGATATTTGTGTTTAATATCTGCTACTAAAATGCACTTTTATACTCTTAGTAGATGTTGAATTAGGAAAAGATAAATTTATATTGCTGAAGCTCATGAGTAAAACTTGTTATCAATGGTACTTTTATCTCTTAATGATTTATGCTTATGTGTCAAAGTATTATTTTATGATTAGTTATTTATATATGAAAGCTTGAATGTTTGAGTTATTATTTGGCACTTTTGTACGATAATGACTATTCTGTTTCTGCTTAATGTATAAATGATTTATTATGCGATATGCTTCTCACAATTGTTTCGGCTAACTTTTTATACGAAACAATTCATTTTTATCGAATTCATTTCTTATAGCAATTGAATAATATTTATTACCAATTGCTATTCGAAATTATTTTAGAGCGCATAAGTGAAAAGTTGAATTCTCGGGTAGTTTTAGATTTAAATATTTTTGTTCATTAAAATACAATTGCATGTTTTAAAATAGATATAAATTAAAAGCATTTTACGTAGACATCTTTAGAAAACATAAATACCAATTCTTATCGATACACACAAATTAGGAAATTGGTCCCATTATCCCTAGTTGAACCCACCATCCCAAACAGTAAAAAAGTTGTTTTCAAGGTCCAAACCGAATGAGTATCCCTTTGTTGTAGACCCGATTTTCAAGGTTTCAACAAATAGTAAAAATCTCAATATTTTATAAAATAAAATTTATAATATGTTTATACATTTAATTATATATAAATTTATTCTTATTTTTAATTGATATTGAAAATATGTACATATTATATAAGCAATTTTTTAAATTTTTTAATAAAATTATTTTTAAGTCTGACTATTATTTGATAAATGAGAATATGTCCCCACATAATATAAAGTAGTTTAAATTAAGATGAAAATAATTTTTTTAATTTAATTTTAATTGTAATTTAAAATTTTTTTTATATATAATTAATTCAACAGCTAAAAAAACTATAAAACATTAAAACTCTATAAATTAAACAACTGAATCTCAAATTTCTAATAACATATGTAAAATTTTGGTTAAATAAACCAGAAAATGCAATCATCCAGACTCACTTTGCCTCACCAAAACTTGAAAGGACAAAACCAACTCAAATTTTTGTATATATATGGATGGTCTAGGTAGACATGTCTCATCATTTTGTTATCAGCGATAGCTGCGTGTTGTACTCTCATTCTCAGTGTTTGATTTCTCATGATTTCTCAGTCCTACTTGAAGGTGTTGGGATTATATGATCATAACGGTTTTTAGGTTTCGGATAACTATGTAAGAAATTGAGAAGGATGAAAGCCATTAAAGTTTGTCGTTGGCTTCATAAAAGCAAAGCCAGTGGCTAACCTTCTCCGCAATAAAATTTAAACGGATTACCAATGTGACGGCCATTTCGTCATTGGTCTATCCACTCGAATGCTCTAAGTTCTTCATTCAAAATCGTACCCTGTTTGCACTCCGAATACTCTCAAATTCCTCGGAGTATAAAATTCCGCCTTTGTGATATACTCCCAAATTCTCCCTGAATACAAAATCGCTATTTTTGTACACAATTTGTTATTTTATCTAAATTTCATATTGAGATTTGCCATTTTGGGAAATTTGATAGTTCTATACGCAACAGAAATCAACTCTATGAGTTGGATGCGTATTCAATTCTGTAAATGGTTGTGGCGTGTTCTCTGTGAAAAGTTGAATATGTGGCGGGAGCCGGCAAATGCCGTCACAAAAGGGAAACCAGTAAGAATTTTAATTGGAATTGAATGAAGTGACTGTTATAGATTATAAACGATGTCTTTACAGCCATCTATTAATATCAAAAGCAGACCAGCTGTAAGGAAGTACGGAGCTGAGAGAAGAAGAATAAGATTAAGCTATGGATTACTGCGTCCCAAAATTAAAGCTGTAAGAAATCTTGAACAATTTCTTTTTCACGTTTTCTCCGGTCTGAACGTTACGATCTTTTGGCGGCAAATGAACAAAATCGACCGGACGATTTTTGTGAAGAATTAAGCTCAAACTCAGAAAATTATTAGAACATTGTTACATATGAATAGGAAAAGAGATGAAAAATATTTGTTTCTGCTTATTTCTGTGTTTCAGTAAGTAAACTGGGAACCAAATTCTTCTTAAAATTTATCATGCCTGTCGGAACTTCAGCTATTATTTAAGTTTATTTAGTTTTAGTTTTATGTGCGAAAAGACTACGTTTCTCTGAAGATATCTTCTAAATTATTCGGCTTGTTAAGGCATGCAATCTTTTCTGGCTTTCTTCTTCCATGTTTCTTTTTCGCAGTAAGAATATATTCCTTACCTTAGCTCTATATTATTTTGTCTTGAACGTTTTCTTAAACGATTTGAGCCTTTGTCCCCATTCTTGGTTTGCAGTGTTTTGGAGTTCATGTACCAGAATCTAGTCAGGCAAATCCGCCTAACAGAATCAACAAGTAACGAAATCAAAAGTTCTTACATTTGCTTGCACAGACAGCATTTTAAGTTCGTTTCTTTTCAAATAAGACATCGAATTCATGGACACGATTCGCAGGATCGATGTCAAATGCTTCGGTAGGGCAGCCTAAGGAGACTTCCGTCATGGATTTAGACGAAAATCACTCAAAAGTTTTCAGAAAGAGAACATACGGCTCTAGTCTTCCCGCATATAGACGTCTTGCAAGGCGGATCCTTGAACCAGACCAGGAAGCGGTTGAAAAATTCCTCCATTTCACTGAACGAACCGATATTTACAACAATCTCCTTGTAGATTACTTCAATACCAGCGCAGATTGCTCCAATCTTTGCTGCATTCTTTTGGAAAACATTGAGCAAGCGAGATTGAATTATAACCGCAGCGTCCAGCTTATTCTGGAAATTGTACCTATTTCAGGCAAATTAACAGAAGATCAACATAATTTTATAATTCAGGAGTTTATGTTCTTTGTCAAACTTGAAAATCCATTCGCCTCTTCTGCAGCACAGCCTTTTCAGAATATCCGAGAACAGTCCAAAGATTTGCAGAGACAACTGGAGCTTAATCGGGAAAAGGTTAGCGAAAGTCTTCAATTTTTCTTATGCTCTCTTCAATTTGAAAAAACGTAAACTTGTTTAAGATTTTCCCGAAACCATGCAAACCTCGTAAAGGAATTTTTTCCAGTAAGAAAAAGACATCTCTTTTTATATATTCCAGTAAAAACAGTACATATAACCGATAAAGATATATATCAATATCGCCCAAATCTTCCATATATTGTCACCTCGTCAAGGATTTATGTGCCTCTAAATGTGAATTTTCTGTTCCTTCGAACTACAAACTCACAGCTTGACGCAGCAGCTAAGGAAACGTACATACTTAACAAAGATCTGGATACTCTGAGCCGGCTTGTGATGCGGTTGCAGGATGAGGGCGAGCACAATAAAGATATGATGAGATTTTTCTTGCAGAGAAAGGATGACGGACAGCCTATAGAAAAGGTTGTGGAGATATTGAAAAGAAATGCTGGCACTTTTAGACAACAGTTGGCCGACTTGGAAGACTATGTTTGCTTATGTTTTATAAGCATTAACAGAGCCAGACGCATTGTGATTAAAAATTCTAATTAAACGCACCAAACACGGTCGTGAGTAGCAGTCCGAAAAAACACTGGTGAATGATTGTAAGTCAAATTTAGTGCTGAATAACCGTAAGATTTGATCATTGAACTTGTTTCTTGTTTGTAAGACGTTTCTGACGTGTGCCAGTTATAGACCATTTACCATAAATTATTGTTCTAGGGTTGGAAGTAATGTTTTTATGTAATATGCAATTGTTAGTGGTTTGTCTCTAGGTCTCATTTTGGTGAGTCTCTAGGGTTCATTTTAGAAAAGGTTGATTCCTATATAATGAGTTGGAATCATAATCTCCCTGTGTCCAAATCACTGTGTTTTTATATATATAGTTGTTAAATCACTGTGTCCATATATAATTGTTAATGAGTAATATCATAAAAATATGATTTATATGGTGTAAAATCTCACTCCCTATCCATCTTCAATTTCTATGATGATATCATGTAAAATCTCAATCCCTATCCATTTTCAATTTCTATGATAACATAGAGCTAGATTGGTTTGATTCCCTCACTGGAAAGCAAGATGTTAGATCTTGAAGTGTTATTGTTCAGTACATAAATAGATTAATATGTGTGTGATAGTTGATTTCTGTTATGACCTTTATTTCTCCCTGTTTATATGTGTGAGTGTGGTTTTGTAAATCTGTGTCCAAAAAATAGCCAGCATTTCCCTCTCTACCTGAAGCCTTCCATCAGAGCTGAGCCACTTGTTGAAATTATAATTTCACATAGGCATTTAATTCCGGAGAACCACCATGGATTTCCCCGCACCACTTTTTGCCAAAAGTTGTTTTTCCCCTGGAGGGTTAGATCACACCGACTAGTTGACGCCTATCCATAGTAGGGTTTCAAAACCACTCATTCCCTTGAAGGTAAAGGTCGGTAAGAAGAGGCCTTCCCATATTCACCACAGCAGTTGAATTAAATCAACGGGCCTGCACGATTTGAACTTGCATGAAGTAAATTTTTGGTTGACAGCTAGGTTTGTCAATAGTCAATAAAAGGATGAGAAATTAATTTTTCACCATGTTGAAGTAATAAATGAATTTATTACGATAGGTAAGTTTTGGTAAAGTCTTTAAGATTTTTTTATTCACGGGTGTATTATTATGTTTTTAGTTTCAGTTGTTTATTGTGTATGTAATGTGTGTAAAATGAAAAACTAACTGCAGTGTGAAGAAAAAGAAGGAAGAATAACAGAGTGAATGTAAGACGAGTAAAAATTACACAGCAATGTAAATGAATTTGTATGCAAAGTAATAATTTTTATTGTAACACAACAGTGTAAAGGAAATTTTTTGTTGAATGTAAAATGTGTTTTGTTGAATGTAAAATCTGAAGGAGAATGTTTTTACATCGGTGAATGTAAAGAAATTTTACACACAGTGGTGTAAAATTTCTAAAAGAGACAGAGTAATTTTTTTGGAAGTTTTTGGTGAATCCCTATGTTAAGAGGAAGATATTTTGTAACAAGTTGTTTTATTAATGAATACATAGTGTTTCCATGTGTGTTGAAAACTCTGTCTGCTCAGAAAAATTTAGCTTCCCTGTGTTAAGATCCTGTGGAGAAAACATAGCATTGTTCTCTGTTCTTTTGTGTTTGAAATTACCAGAAATTTCCAACTTGGTATCAGAGCTTGTCTAGGCTCTTTGAAGGTGTCAAAGAAGCTGAAGGAAGGATTTTTTGCAGTAGCAGCTTCTCCAGCAGAGTGAATACTCAGTCAAAAGAATCCAAGGTATTTCTCAAAGTTTTTTTCTGTGTAGCTGTTGAAGACAGTCAATTATTTTTAAATACACAGTCAAGGATTTTGAATCATAGTTTAGAGTGCAAGAATGGTTGGCTCCAGCACCAGCACCAGCACTAGCATGAGTATCTGTAATACCCATCTCCCACAATTTAATGGAAAAAACTATGACTATTGGGCAATAACCATGAGAGCCCTGTTTGCCTCACAAGATTTATGGGAATTCGTTCAGGATGGTTTTGAAGAACCAACAGATGAAAATGAGTTTGATAACTTGACTCAGGTAGAGAAATATCTATTGAAGAGCTATAAGAAGAAGGATTCTAAAGCCCTCCTCTTCCTATATCAAGCAGTGCATGAAAGTGTGCTTCCAAGGGTAGCATCACCCAAGACATCCAAAGAAGCATGACAAACTCTCAAGACAACCTATCAAGGCATGGAGAAAGTGAAGACAACAAAACTATAGTTGCTAAAGAGAGATTTTGAGAATCTATGCATGAAGGAGTCAGACAATATTGACTCATTCTTCACACAAGTGATTGGACTAGTCACACAAATAAGGTCTCATGGAGAGATTCTTGAAGAAAGGAGGATTGTGGAGAAACTATTGAGAGTCCTACTCTCAAAGTTTGATGTGATTGTCACCACCATAGAAGAGACAAAGGATCTCACAAATTTCTCAGTTGATGAACTACATGCATCACTGATAACACATGAGTAGAGATTGAGTAGGAATGAAAACTCATCTCTAGAGCAAGCCTTTAAGACCCAAATGTCCTTTGGAAGAGGAAGAGGTCAAGGCAAAGGAAACAAGAGAGGAAGAGACAGAAGCCAAAACAGAGGTGGAAGAAACAGTCCAGCAAATGCTCAAGGAAGAGGCAGCGATCCAAATCAGAACCAAGGCCAAGGCAGCAGCCAACAAAGTGGACAAGATCATGCTCAAGGACAAAGGTATGATAAATCCAATGTCTAATGTTATTATTGTAAAAAATATGGGCATTATGCAAATGAATGTAGGAAGAAACAACATGATATGAATAATAGATCTAGTGCAAATTTCACTAGAGAAAATATCAGTCAAGATAATTTGTTGTTAACTTATAATATGGCTGAAACAAAGAATGATGATCTATGGTTTCTAGACTCTGGTTGTAGTAACCATATGATAGGAAACATAGCCCTATTTTCTAAGTTAGATCAGAGTGTGAAGTCACAAGTCACACTTGGGACTGATAGTAAAGTTTCTGTTATGGGAAAAGGTGAAGTAAATATCTTAACAAGGAAATATGCAAAGAAAACCATAACAGATATCTATCATGTTCTCGGAATGAAGTGTAACCTCTTAAGTATTGGAAAGCTTATTCAAAACGGTTACAATGTTTTATTTGAGAATGATGTATGCACCATCATGGATAGAACACCCAGCAAACAATGTATTGCTGAAGTGAAAATGACAAGGAACATGATGTTTCCTCTCAGGATAAAACTAGTTTTAAAAGATGGGGTAGAAATTGCTGCGGTTACACAAGAGGCTTTCCAAAGCAAACCAAAAGATGAAAATTAGTTGTGGCACTTGAGATTTGGACATCTCAACTTTGGAGGTCTTAACTTGTTGAATAGAAAAGGAATGGTAAGAAGATTACCATTGATAGAGAAACCAGACAACCTTTGTGAAGGTTGTATATTGGGGAAACAACACAGAGAAAGTTTTCCATTAGGGAAAAGCATAAGAGCAAAAGCACCCTTAGAAATTGTCCACTCATATTTATGTGGACCGATGCAAATTCCCTCACTTGTAGGCAACCACTATATTCTAACATTCATTGATGATTTTACCAGAAAAACTTGGGTATAGTTTTTGAAGAACAAAAGTGAAGTGTTTGAAAAATTTCGCAATTTCAAAGCACTTGTAGAAAACCAAAGCGGGCTGCATATCAAAGTTCTAAGAACTGATAGACGAGGTGAGTATATTTCCAAAGAATTTCTATGTTTTTGTAGAGAAAATGGAATTCATAAACAACTTACCACTAGGTACACTCCGCAACAAAATGGAGTAGTCGAAAGGAAGAACAAGACAATCATGGATATGGCGAGGAGTATGTTAAAGGCAAAGCATTTGCCAAATGATTATTGGGCTTAAGTTGTACACTGTGCAGCGTATATTTTGAATAGATGCCCTACAAAAGCAGTCATGAACAGAGTGCCTGAAGAAGCATGGAGTGGGAGAAAGCAAGGAGTCACCCACATGAAAGTTTTTGGATGTGTGGCTTATGCACACATTCCAGATCAGCTAAGGAAGAAGTTGGACAACAAAGGGAAGAAAAGTATTTTCATTGGATACAGTGAGGAATCCAAAGCTTATAGATTGTATAACCCATCCACCAAGAAGCTTATTGTGAGTAGAGATGTTCAGTTCATTGAGGATGAAGCTTGGGATGGAAGCATAGAGAAAACAGTGAATGTTAAAAACTCTTTGTCACATGATGAAGATGATGAGGAGATGGCTGAAATACATCCCCAAACAGCAACTCCAACACAAGGACAACAAGATACACCCTTGAGGAGAAATGAAAGTGCTTCTCCAAGCACACCACAAGGAGGAAATTCAAGTGCTTCTTCAAGCACTTGTACACCAAATGAAAGAGGTAAGAAGTTCAGAAATTTAAGTGACATTTATGATGAAGGTATGAATTCTTTGTTTGCCTTGTATTGTCATGTTAATGATCCTATTCATT
>APFE031660189.1:21039-32249 GCA_000404065.3 Pinus taeda
TAAATATCTATTTATCTATATAAAAAGAGTGAGGCAATATATATTCTACAAAACAAAATCAAATAAAATAATTTATGGTTAAAACATTTTATTAGTGTGTTGTTCAAGATAGAAAGGAAATGTGTAATTCTTTCCATCCTTTGCATAGAGTTGACACATGTTTTATATATATATTCATGTTAAATCTGAATCTATCAAATAATTAGAAAGATTAAATCTCTCAATGTGCAAACTTTTTTTCAAATTTTATAATGTAAAATTTTCTTACAACTTAATAAATTTGATCCATATAAATACTTGATAAATCTAAAATTAACATAAATCTATATTGATCTCACGTTAATAGGATTAATATTAATCCTTATCCTTGTAACATTAATATTTATCAACTGCAAATTAATGTTTATGTAACACTTATTATCACGATATTCCGAGAATGAAGATCATAGCAGAACATTACATTATCGTATCCAGTTAAAGTTGTTACAATATGACATCACATTATCGTATTCTAAGTTCTTGGCACTCATTCACCTCGGCATAGCTCATTTCCCACATGCGATAATCGTTCCCAGAAGAGCTCTTTTCCCACACGCAATAGTCGTTCCCAGAAGCGGCGATGCGGTATTCTGGCGAAGGCGGGAGAAGCTTTCCCAGATCATTCCTCAACCCGACCTTCGTCGCAATATTTTCATCAGTAGCCGCTAGGTACAGGTCGCTCTCGGCGACTGTAATTTTGCAATTGCTGTTACCATCTATCTTATTTCTCTTGTGTATGGCGGTCAGGTTTTTAATTTCATTCTTCAAATTCCCGTCCATGAAATGATCATAAAACTGCACATTAAAAAACAACCTTATCAATTTACTTAATACCGACCTTAATTAGTCGCAAATAACGCAAGAAAATATAATAGAAGACAATTACAATGGTGCGAATGCCGGGGTGAGTAAGAATGTAGGTGTAGCCCTGCAGCAATTTATCAGAGGAGAAGGACCATAGGTTTTGGCTGGAGCCGGTGTCATGATTTTCTATGAAGGTGTAGCAGATTCCTCCGTGAAGATTTCATATGCTTCCAATAATGTAAGCAAATGTTGAATATTATTAAATTGTAAATATGATTATTTTATATTGAATTGCGAACGTAGAGCACCCAGACACTCTTATTAAAAAAAGCTCAAACTAGGGAAAGCATCGGTAATCTCTCTGCCCTTTACTGGCAAGGAAAATATACACAGACTAAAACCGGACCTCTGTCTTTGAAACTAGGTTACATAGAGGAAAATATAAAAGGACTAAAACCGGACCTTTGTTCTTTGAAACTGGGTTACACGAATATTTTGGAATAACTTGTTGCACTATTTTAATTTTTTTGAGAAGAGTTTAATTGTTTAACACATAAACTAATTTATACTAATATAAATATTAAAACACTACTCCATATTAATATAGAATGTTCTTCCAAACTCATGCGACTATTGAAAACACAGCTATCTGTTAATTAGTTTTACGTAAAATTAAACTATAAAGTATTCAAATTGGAAAGTTGATATATACGTAAAATTAAATTATAAAGTATTCCAATTGGAAAGGAGTTGGTATATACGTAAAATTAAAGTATAAAGTATTCAAATTGGAAAGAAGTTGATATGCTAAAACCATATAGCTATTCAATGTTATTCCCAATATTTCAATGTTATTGGAATATTCTTTTTAGCTTAGCCTTGAAGATATTTTATGTCAAGCCCAAATGTTGTTTACATCTGTTGACATACTTTTATTATTTGTTTTCACGGTTATAATTTTTAATTTTTAATTATTTTAGGAATATTTGGGTTATACCAAATTCATAATGAAAATTTAATAAAATAATTCTTCTTTATTTTGATGTTTTGGATCATTCATTTTCCAAATAATATTTTTATTAATCAATAGAGTTATACCTATGGATACTTAATGCCATTTCTCAACACCAATGTACAAAAAAAAATTATACTCTAAAAATTTTTATACTTAAACTCTTATTATTGAAGCCATTAGAATTTATGATTTTTATTTCTTTGATGGAAGCCATTAGAATTTATGATCCTTATTTCTTTGAGAAAGGAAAAGCGAACCTAATTAAGGCTTATATGACGAATGATTATTACACTTCTCAAGTGAACTAGATCTTTCTCTCAACTAGTGATTTCAAATCTAAAAATTCTAATTCTTTCTCCCATCTCTTAACTCTCATTTTTCTTCCCTATATGCAAGACATTACAAATCATATTTTTAATATTTTTTCCAAAAAGAATATTAAAACTCTCCCCTAGAATTCCACCTCATCGAGCTAATATTCCTTTTGTATCATTCAACAACCATTAAAATTGAAAAACATTATAATAATTTTATTCATGAAAATAACTCCAAACATAACCAATCTTAAAAGCTATCAACCTTTTTATTTCATTTTTTTGCTAAAATTTAAAAATATTGGATCAAATGTAATTATCACAATATAATAATCCTATCGGCCTCTCTTTGCACTTTTTGGGGCAATTGCTAGTTAATAATTGTACTATATATTTTTAAAATGACTGACAATATAAAAAATGTGTATCATATTCAAAGCTTGAGTTTGACGAAAATTATTATTACGTGTACATGAAGTAAAGCCACACATAATAACAATGATTCTTTCTTTAATCAGTGATACAAAATTGATAACAACGACAACAAACAAATTGCAAGAAAAACAATATGCCCTAATTCATACAATAGTGATGTCTAATCAACCTGTAGTAACACTGGAGATTACATTATCACATCAAAAGAGATGAGATGCCCATAGAGAGGTTCTTGGATGGTGTTTAAGAATGCTTAGTTCATTCACATAAATATGGAACACAAAAATTGTAATACAGTGCATGCTCTCTGCAAAGATATTATTGAGGCAAAAGTGTCATATTTGCAGAAAGCAATGGCTTATAAACAACCACTAAGGTTTGGAGACAAGAATACAATCGACGTAAGATTAAATATAATCGATTTAGTTGGAGTAGAGTATCCCAAAAATCCTTGTTTTCTTCATTCTCTAGTGTTGAAGAAGGTTGAGTTTTTTTAAACCAAGCTTTTCCAAAGTGGGTCCTAATCATCCTAATTTTATAGTAACTAAGGGAGAGCCACCATTAGCTGAACAGGTCCAGTTGGGAGCTCAACGATGCCACACAAACATGTTGAGGTGTCGTACAACACTTGTCCTCCGACTACAGACACCTGCCCTACATACATGGTGACTGGTTCAACCAGTTTAGGGTGCATTAGGGTTACTTTGCGGTCACTTCTCAGAGCCTTCCTTCATATGTTGCCTTATTATGTTCGACCCTATTTCTTGTGTGTTTTTTATCCCGGGTACTTGTGCGGTGCTTCTGCAATGCTACTCATAGCCATACCTGTCCTTGGCACTATAGATAGTAGGTTATGGGGTATTTATGTTGCTTGCTCAAGAGGTTATAAGGTTGTTATCTAGAGTTTGGTCTAGTTTATTAGGCTTTTTTTGTTGGCATTATGACACAGATTTGGCACTATGACACAGATGTTGTCTTTGATGGCAACTCTCACAAATGACAGATCACAGTTCAGGCTCACAGAATGAAGAAAGAGAGGTATATGTAGGTTCCCATTGACCAAGCCATGTGTACACATGGGTTCGCAAACCAAAAGGTGCATATGGTGTACACACACACTTTCACGAAAGGAAAGGCGTGTACATGTTGGAAAACATGGTTTTGGTCCATGGTATTCTGATCCATGGTATTGGTCTAAGGTATTGATTCTAAGTGGTTTTGAACCATTGTATTGAGTAAGGCCTAAGACTATAAAAGGAGGAGAAGATCATTAGGCAAAGGCACTCATGAATTGAATATCTAATCAAGAGCAAGATCTAGATTATAGGTTATTGGGTTATGGTGCAAAACTGGATCTAAATCAAGAATGAACCTGAGCGCTTGATGAAGGATAAGTTCTATTTATGGGTCAAGATCTTAAGGCTTAAAGAGAAGTATCTTTGTGTGGGTTTTGATCTTTTATCTTAATAATTGGCGCATGTCGTAATCTGTAAATATGATGATTTGGGTATAATTGATGTCTGAATAATTGTAAAGGTTAAATCATCATTTACAAATCTATACGCAGGTTCATTATAGCAAAGGCACGTATACACGCCGGTTCGACAGTTCAAAAGTGTGTATATGCAGGTTTTCCTTAATACAAGTGCGTATGCATGCAGGTTCATCACATTGAAGTGGCGTACACCTCATAAAATATGCTTTAGCTACTTCTGATTGCTGTTACAATGTTATGGGTTCTGGCTTTGGTTCTGGTTACTGTTATTGTATTCTAGTTACAACATTGTTTGATTCAGTTTTGGTTGGTGCAAAGGAGATTTGTTGATGCAGATATATTTGACATTTGATTGATGTTATTGATGGATCCAGTCTGAAAATTTATGAAACGTTTTCCCTGGAAGAAAAGAGAAGGTTGTAGCCTTCTTTAGGTCAACACCTACGTACTAGTATATCAGTTAGTACAAGAGCTAGGGGTTGTAGCTCCCTTCCAGGAGAAGCTGGAGAACGAGAGAAGGTTGTAGCCTTCTGTAAGTAGAAGCCTGTGTACTAGTATAAGACTACACTAGTACAAAATATTGTAAAAAGGAGTTTCTTATTAAAAGAAAGATATAGACGATTGCAGCAGGTGGTTTTCACCCACATTGAGTTTCCACCTTATTTCTTGTGTTCATGTGTGTGACTGTCTGTTTTGTTTTTATTGCTCCTAGTTATTGTTTATATGGTTCTGATGCACAGATTAAAGATCAACATATGAAGAGTTAACTAAATTTTAAGTTTACAGGGTATACGCTAGTTGCCTTATATACAATTGCGTATGGACACAAGTTTCATTAACTGAAGTAGCGTATATGAATTAGAATATGGAAATGAAATACTATTGACTTGCTAATACTGATTCACCCTCGCCGCCCCCCTCCCCCCCCCCTCTCAGTATTATCTCCAACAATTGGTATTAGAGTAGGTCCTTCAGAAGAAGCTTGATCACTTGAAGGAAGATCTATCATCATGAGTAACTATGAAAGAAAGGGATCCATTAGACCTCCAATCTTTGATGGGAGCAACTTCATTTATTAGAAGGTAAGAACCGCAACCTATCTTCAATCTCTTGGAACAGATGTTTGGGAAATCGTGGAAGGAGGATATACATTTCCATCAACAATTCCTACAGATACAACAAGTAAAAAGCAATATGAAACCAATGCCAAGGCCATCAATACATTATTGGGGAGTCTGTCACAATCAAAATTTGTCAAGGTTATGAAGCTCAAAACCGCCAAAGAAATATGGGACAAGATCGTTCTAAGCTATGAAGGAGACAATCAGGTAAAATGTGCAAAACTACAATCTCTCAGAATTCAATATGAAACTATCAAAATGCACTATGATGAAAGTATATTTCATTACTTCCTACGTATAGATGAGGTTGTTAATCGCATGAAAAACTTGGGTGAAGAGATAAAGAAGTTTCTTTAGTTGAAAAGGTTTTAAGATCTTTGTCTTCTAAATTTGAATCAAAAGTTTTTGCCATAGAAGAAAAGTAGGATCTTTAGAGTAGTACTATGACACAACTGCACGGAATCCTAACTACTGTTGAAATGAGAAAAGGTGGTCCATTAGATATGAGCGAAGTCGCATTCAAGGCTTCAGGAAGAAAAGAACTTAATGAATCAGGACATATTTAAGGAGGAGAGGAAGAAGTAAACTTTGTCAAGAACCTTTAATGGGGTTCTAGAAGATTCAGAGGTAAACTACCTTTCAAATGTTTTTCTTATGGAAGAGTCAGTCATTATGCTACCAAATGTCCTCTCAAGGATAAGCTTGATAACGGTAAGGAATCAACAAAATGGAATAGAAAACAAAGTGTAAGTAATAAGAGCTACTATACGCATGAAGATAGTGATGGTTTATCAAATAGTGATGACGATGAAAATAGTAATGATTATAGACTTCTGATGGATTTTGAAGATGATGATTTCTTGGATGCTTTAGATGAAGATGGTCTTTATGAAGAAATCTCTAAACTTAAAATTTGTTTAGAAGAAAAGAATATGAATATAGATACTCTGACATTCCAACTTGCTGAAAGGGAAAAACATAATGAAAAATTAGAATGTGAAATTGTGGGTCTAAGAAAGGATATCGAGAAAACAAAAGCTCTTAATCTTAGAATTGCTAAAGGACCAGAGACTCTAAATGAAATTATCAAATTGTAGTGTTCTCCTCTAATAAAGTCAGGTCTTGGATATACTGAAGAAGCACAGAAACTGTCCACCTTCACTAAAAGCTATCTTGATGCAGTAAAGAGCAGTGAACAATTTGACAATCGTCAGCAAAGGCATAAAGCAGATCACCAAGTAAATTGGGTCAATCTACTTCAAGGATGGACAAAAGCTACAACCAACCTCTTGTAAATCATACTTAGTTTGCTTCAAGAATGAATGTTAATGGAAACTACAATCACCAGGTCAGTAGGTTCGATAATCGCAGGAATTTCTTTAATGGCCAATGTTTTCCATGTCATAACTTTGGACACAAAGCTGCCCAATGTCTTGCTTACAAGACCATCATGACTAGAGAAGCACGAAATCAAAAGAATGTGACAGGGTCATGAAAAGGACCTACAATAACTTTTCGCTTCTTGAAAATGAAATAGAATGCTCTATCTACATCAACTTCAGTCATGAAGATTCTGAATGCAGGAACAAATTTCGACAAACATCGCAGAAGGAGAAAACTTCATTGGGTCCCAAAACTTGGAAAAAGAAAGACCTGCAAACAAAAAGATGTGGTATAGCCTTGTATGCAGAAGGACAAGAAAATCAGTGGTACATCCACAGTGGATGCTCGAAACACATGACAAGTGATAAGGAAAAACTTTAGTCATATAACGCCCTAGAAAAGGAAAAGAAGGTCTCATTTGGAAATGACACTCCTGCTTTCATGAAAGGTAAAGGTTCTGTTCTCTTAAAAGAAAAGGTTAAAGCTGGGAATGTTATGTATGTTGATGGTCTAAAGCATAATCTATTGAGTGTTAGTCAAATGTGCGATCAAGGAAATGAAGTAGTATTTCAATCAAATGGATGTGTTGTTCATGAGCTTGATACAGGAGAAATAGTGATCAAAGGTATAAGAACTCCAAACAACCTATACATACTCAAGGGAGGACAACAACAGTGCTACCTAAGCAAAAATGATGAACACTGGTTATGGCACATAAGATTAGGGCATCTAAGCTTCTCTCAAATAAGAAAAGCATGCAGATTCCATGTTATTCGTGATCTTCCTTATATCAACATTCTAGAAAATACAATATGCAAATCAAGTCAATTTGGTAAGCAAACCAAAGCTCATTTCCTTGAGAAGGAAGGATCAAGTAGTAAGCCTCTTGAACTTGTTCATACTGATTTATGTGGTCCATAAAGGAAAAAGTCACCTCGTGGAGAAGAATAATTTATATTGTTCATTGACGACTTTCAAGAATGTGTTGGATAGGACTTCTAAAGCATAAATATGAAGAATTTGAAAAGTTCAAAGCCTTCAAAGCGTTGGTTAAAAATGAATAAGATCACAAAATCGAATGCCTCAGGTTTGATCTAGGAGGGGAATTTATCTCAAATGAATTCTTCGACTTTTGTGAAGAACATGGATAAAAAGGGAATTCTCTACCACAAGGACTCCTCAGCAAAATGGAGTGGTAGAAAGGATGAATAAAACTCTTCAAAAAATGGCTCATTCACTACTAGATGAATCTGGAACTCCTGTAACCTTCTGGGGTGAAGCTGCATTTGCTGCCATCACTATTCTCAACAAAACAAACGTTTGGGTAAACAACACTCAAACTCCACATGAACTTTGGTATGGTAGGACTCTTATTGTAAAATACTTCAAAGTTTTTGGAAGCAAATGTTACATCAAAAGTACTGATGAAAAACTTGGCAAGTTTGAACTTAGAGCAGATGAAGGCATTTTCCTTGGTTACTCTTCCCGAAGTAAAGGAAATAAGTGTTATAATAAAAGACTAGGGAAAATTGTTGAAAGTATTGATGTTGTGGTTGATGAAGCACGCCAAAATCCAAAGCAGGTAAAAACCGAAGATTATGAAGAAGATGAGGATTATCCTTCCACATCAAATCATACTAATTATGAAGAAGAAACCAATGAAGCACCAGAAGAATAGATAACGGTAGAAGAAAAGACTCCATCTAGGTATGTTCAGAAAAATCATCTAGAGACTCAAATTTTGGGACAAAATGAGGCAGGGGTGCAGAAAAGAAGAACTATTACAAAAGCTTCAAGCTATCTAGCATTGCTTTCCACCATCGAACCTCAAAATGTACATGAAGCATGCAAAGATGAATGTTGGGTCAAGGCCATGAATGAAGAGCTTGAGCAAATTGAAAAGAATAATACTTGGGAATTAGTTCCTAGACCTCACGATAAGAATATCATTGGAACCACATGGATATTTAAAAACAAGCTGAATGCAAATGGAGAAGTTATTAGAAACAAGGCTAGACTTGTTTGTAAAGGATATGCTCAACAAGAAGGTAAAGATTTTGAAGAAACTTTTGCACCTGTTGCTAGAATTGAAGCCATAAGAATGTTCCTTGCTTCTTTCTAGCTTTTAGAACTTCAAAGTATACCAAATGGATGTAAAAATTGTCTTTCTTAATGGAGACTTAGAAGAAGAAGTATATATTGAGAAACCAAATGGATTCATCCTTGGAAATGATCCAAAACTTGTATGCAGACTCAGAAAATCTCTCTATGGTCTAAAACAAGCTCCAAGGGCCTGGTATTAATGTCTGGAAAAATACCTCCATCAACAAGGTTTTTCAAAAGGATAAGCTGGTAGCAATCTATATACAAAGATTGACAATGATAAATTGCTAATACTTGTTGCGTATGTTGATGATATCATTTTTGGTAGCATTGAAGAAGCCATGAGTCAAAACTTTGCTTTGGTAATGCAGAAAGAATTTGAAATGTCCTTGCTTGGTGAACTGACATATTTTCTTGGTTTACAAGTTAAACAAAATAAAGATGGTATTTTTCTATCACAAACCAAGTATCTCAAGCAGATCTTGAAAAAATATGGCATGGAAGATTCTAAACCAGTATGTACCCCTATGGTAATATGATGCAGTCTCAATTCAAGTGATGAATCAGCAGTAGTACATCAACGAACCTACAGATCCATGATTGGCAGTCTGCTTTATCTAACAGGCACCTGACCAAACATCATGCATGTAGTGGGAATAGTTGGAAGATTCCAAGCAAATCCAAAGGAATCACACCTTCAGGCAGTCAAAAGGATTTTCAAATATCTTCAAGGAACACAGAACTTTGGTTTATGGTATCCTAGGGATATAGATCTTACTCTTCATGCATATACAGATGCAGATTGGGCAGGAAGCGTGGATGATAGAAAACGCACTAGTGGTGGTGCATTTTATATGGGTTCCAGATTAGTATCTTGTTTCAACAAGAAACAAAGTTCAATTGCATTATCTACAGCTGAAGAAGTATATGTGGTTGTTGTATCTTGCTGCACACAACTCCTTTGGATGATGCAAACATTGCAAGACATTCAGATTACATGTACTCCACCCATCTCCATTCTATGTGATAATACAAGTGCAATCAATATTTCAAAGAATCCAATCATGCATTCCAAGACCAAGCACATAACTATCAAATATCATTTTCTCCATGAACAAGTGCTTGAAAAAAGGGTCAAATTGGAGTACGTTCCCCCCAAAGAACAGGTTGCTAATATATTCACCAAACCACTACCCAGAGAGACATTTGAATATCTCAGACAGAAGCTGGCAGTAGTTGATGCATCATCTTGTTGTTGAAACTTATCTGTTTAAGAGAAAATTGTATGTATTTGAGTTTCATGAAGCGTATTCACGTACATACACCGGTTGCTGTGGATACAGTCGCGTATATGTTGGTTTGAAGAAAAATAGTGGGCCAGACTTAGGATGAAAAGGGTATGATATGGGTCTGACAGTATCATTTGGCACAGGTTCACAGGGAGCATATACTTCTAATAATGCATTGTTGGCATTATCTTAGAAGATCTTGGTACAAATTCACAGATTCAGGTGGAACAGGTGCAGAGGGAGACCATGGTTGCTGATCTGGATGGTAATTGACAGATGCTACTAATGGCAGTTGTTGATAACTATCATAGTCTTGTTTTAGATATTTTGTCTTTATGTCATATATATCTCTTATTATTAAGGTCATGAAATGACCTATTTTGTTTCACCACTATGCATGGGATGGATGATGTAATGTTCTTGTTTTGTCATGTATAAACATTTGGTATATCCCCACTTGGTTGGGAGATGGATGTATGTATGAGTCTTTGGTGATAGGAAGGTCATTTATGATGTATAGAGTCATGTTCTTCTTGTAGAACATATTTCTGCAAACCTTGCTTGCAGTCAGGGGGAGAATGGACATCACACTTCAGCATATCAGAGAATTCAGCATGTACTCAGGGGAAGCATAACCCTTTGCCCTTGATGACAAAGGAGGAGAGTGACTTGGGGTTGCCATCAAGTCCAAAGGGGGAGATTATTGGCATTATGACATAGATTTGGCACTATGACACAGATGAAGTCCTTGATGGCAACTCTCGCAGATGATAGATCATAGTTCAGGCTCACATAATGAAGAAAGAGAGGTATACGCAGGTTCCCATTGACCAAGCCACGTGTACGTGCAGGTTCACAGACCAAAAGGCGTGTATGGCGTACACATGCACTTTCACGAAAGGAAAGGCACGTACATGTTGGAAAACTTGGTTTTGGTCCATGGTATTGTGATCCATGGTATTGTTCCAAGGTATCTTGTCCGACGTGTTAATCCCAGGTATTTGGTCGAAGGTATTGATTCTAAGTGGTTTTGGACCATGGTATTGAGTAAGGCCTAAGAATATAAAAGGAGGAGAAGATCATTAGGCAAAGGCACTCATGAATTGTGTTAGCGCTTGGAATTCACCTAGGCTGAAATAGACAAACTCTCAAGGCTACATCAAACCATTTCACCTCGTAGCTAGCCCTACGAGGTATGAGAAGGCTCTCTCG
>APFE031660189.1:36333-74260 GCA_000404065.3 Pinus taeda
CCAAATTTTGCTTGAAAACTCTTTGAAATGACAAAATTTGACCTTGACACTTCAAAATAACTTTGTAAGAGCATATTTGATCACTGGAGGAAGGCTGTAAAGACTGACACTAACAAATTGAATATCTAATGAAGAGTAAGATCTAGATTACATGTTATTGGGTTATGGTGCACAACTGGATCTAAATCAAGGATGAACCTGAGCACTTGATGAAGGATAAGTTTTATTTATGGGTCAAGATATTAAGGCCTGAAGAGAAGTATCTTTGTGTGGTTTTTTATCTTTTATCTTAATAATTGGTGCATGTCGTAATCTGTAAATATGATGATCTGGGTATAACTGATGTCTGGATTAATTGTAAAGGTTAAATCATCATTTACAGATGTATACGTAGGTTCATTATAGCAAAGGCACGTATGCACGCCAGTTCGACAATTCAAAAGTGCGTATATGTAGGTTCATCACATTGAAGTAGCATACACCTCATAAAATATGCTTTAGCTACTTCTGATTGTTGTTGTAGTGTTCTGGGTTCTGGCTTGGGTTCTAGTTACTGTTACTGTATTATGGTTACAACATTGTTTGATTCAGTTTTGGTTGGTGCAAAGGAGATTGGTTGATGCAGATATATTTGATGTTTGATTGATGTTATTGATGGATCCAGTCTGAAAATTTATGAAACGTGATCCCTAGAAGAAAATAGAAGGTTGTAGCCTTCTGTAGGTCAGCACCTACGTACTAGTACATTAGCTAGTACAAGAGCTAGGGGGTTGTAGCTCCCTTCCAGGAGAAGCTAGAGAATGAGAGAAGGTTGTAGCCTTCTGCAAGTAGAAGCCTGCATACTGGTATAAGACTGCACTAGCACAAAATATTGTAAAAAGAATTTTCTTATTAAAAGAAAGATAGAGACGATTGCAGCAGGTGGTTTTCACCCACATTGGGTTTCCACCTTATATCTTGTGTTCATGTGTGTGACTATCTGTTTTGTTTTTATTGCTCCTGGTTACTGTTTATGTGGTTCTGATGCACAGATTAAAGATCAACATATGAAGAATTAACTAAATTATATGTTTACAAGGTATACGCTAGTTGCCTTATATGCATTTGCGTATACACACAAGTTTCATTAACTGAAGTAGCATATATGAATAAGAATATGGAAATGAAATATTATTGACTTGATAATACTGATTCACCCCCCCTCTTAGTATTATTTCCAACATTTTGTTCTTCCCAGTATCGTGTATTAGCCTAGGTATTCATCTGTGTTCATCCCTATGGCAGTTTTAGCTCGGATCAGTGTTGGTTATGGTGGTTTCATCCTCCGAAGGGTTTTATCAGGTAAAAGAGTAAGTTTCTGAGCTTTATGGGAGATTGATTTTTTCTTGTTTTATGCGAGTTTTGGGATGTATAACCCCATGGTAGGCCTGTCTTGCATGTCACTATGCAATTTGCAGTTGGAGCTAAGGTTTTTGGAGCATCTGGTGTTCCTCTGGCATGTTGGCATGGAGGAAGCCGGCAAAATGAGACCTGGAAGGTAGGAAAATGTCCTACCAGCCTATCTACCTGTGTTTTTAAGCACATTTAACTGGATGGATTATTGTACCTTTGTTAAACTTGTATGCCTATGCTTTTAAACACTTTCAACTGTGTTGGTTTTGTCTAAATTATGGGTTTTGTGTAAGTTGTGGGGTTTGAAGCATGAAGAATCTATGCGTCGAGTCATTTGTGTTGCGACAATGCATTTTTGAGGCTAATTTGTTGCATAATAGAGGAAGGTCGAATGCTTGTGATAATTTATTCTAGTTGTAGTTTTGATGTTTTGTTTGTGATAATTTATTATGGTTTTAGTTTTGGTGTTTTTTTGCATTATGACTAGTGTTCCAGACTCGACCTTCATACATCAGTGATTTTGGTATGTTACGTGCTAAGTGCTGGGGTTTGGTGTATTATACTACTCCGTGTGTGAGAAGGATTATTGTCACTTATTCTAATATTGACCTGGGCAGTGTGTAGTATTTTTGTTGAAGCATTGAAGAGTCTATGTGTCAAGTAATTTGTGCATCAACAATGCATTTTTTAGGCTAATTTGTTGCATAATAGAGGAAGGCCAAATGCTTGTGATAATTTATTCTGGTTGTAGTTTTGATATTTTGGTGTTCTGGTTGTGATAATTTATTTTGGTTGTATTTTTGCATTATGACTATTGTTCCAGACTTGACCTTCATATGTCAGTGATTTTGGTATTTTGCGCACTCAGTGTTGGGGTTTGGTGTATTATACTAGTCTGTATGTGAGAAGAGTTATTGTCACGTGTCCTAAGATTGACCTGGGCAGTGTGTAGTCTTTATGTTTATGGTTGGAATACTTTCTCATGAAGACATCATTCAAGCCCTAGGTTGGGTCTCACGTTCAAATTGTTGGAGCAACAATCATGTTGTCGTAAGGTTTGATGTTGAATGTTGAAGCATGAAGACTCTATGCGTCGAGCCATTTGTGCATAAACAATGTGTTTTTTAGGTTAATTTGTTGCATAACAGAGGAAGGTCGAATTCTTGTGATAATTTATTTTGGTTGTAGTTTTGATTTTTTGGTGTTTTGGTGTTCTGGTTGTAGTTTTGGGTTTTTTTTTGCATTATGACTAATGTTCTGGACTCGACCTGCATACGTCAGTGATTTTGGTATGTTGCGCGCTAAATGCTGGGGTTTGGTGTATTATATTGCTCTGTATGTGAGAAGGGTTATTTTCACTTATTCTAGGATTGATCTGGGTAGTGTGTAATATTTATGCTTATGGTTGGCATACTTTCTCATGAAGACATTAGTCAAGCCCTAAGTGACAAAGTCAATTAGTGTAAAATATTCTATAAAACACTCATATCGTCCTAGATCTCTGGTCTTCTATAGATATTTCAAGGTGGTCCACGACATTGTGGTCAGATCTAGTGGTGCATTCTAGTTTGTTGGTGTTTCTAATTAGCTTGGCTACGATCTTGCGGAGATTGTTTGGGAGGTGTTTTTCTTTTTAGGTTGATATGGTATTGGTTTGAAGTTGATGTTATGTGGTTATGTTGATATGTTTTTCATTGAGTAAGAGTTTCTGGTTTTTGTGAAGGAGGGTATGGCGAGTACATGTTATCAGTAGTCTAGATTACTATTGGTACTTGATTGGATTATAATTATGTTAGCAGTGTAATTGGTAGTATCATAAATGTTTTTAGCAGTATAATATTGTCAGTATTATAATACATTTAAATTGTTATCAATTGTCAGTAGTATAATACATTTAAATTGTTAGCAGTTGTTAGTCGTAAAATGTTGTTAGATTATTTCTTTGTTTGTTAGATTTAAATTTAAAAATTTCCTAAATACATGTGATTTTCTTCACTGCCTTTAGTCCCTCCCTCCCTCTTTTCAATTGGGGTAATGGCATCCCTCCCCTAATGGTTTAAATGCTTGCACTGTGAATTGTATATTTGTGGTGTTAGAGAAAGTTTTGGAAGTCTCTCCATTATTTCATGGCCAAAAATTATGTGTGGAGGAGATACAACCACCATATGTGATTGCCACAGAGAAAAGTGCTTGCAGATTCACCAGATAAGGTGCTTAGAATTATCTTTAGGGCTTTAGATTTTAGTATTTTACCTTATTTTCCTAGAATGGTAAACTTAATTGATCCACACATGCTTGTATGTTGTTGTATGGAACTGCGTGATTCAAACTAGAAAAGATGGTTATTAATAAGATGTCTAATGTTTTGAATGAGTTCTAGATCCCTAGAGACAAGATAATAATGGTATGTGAAGCCTTATCACAAAACAATTAGTTTTGTTTCTATGAAATTAACTAGAAAATCAATCTGGTTATTGACCCTAGATGAATGATAGCCTATACATGGTCCAAAAGCATTCAATCTTGTTTTAGCCAGTCAAAATGATGTAAAACTTATAACAATGTAGTTTGAGGATTAATACATTGTGTTAAATCCATATGAATGGTAGTTCATATATGCTCTGGAAATAATGAATGCCATTTTGACAAATAAGCTGAAAATGAGAGCTAAATTGAAAAGGGTGTTGTTGCTACTGACTCCTAAAAAAACCATAAACTAAAGCTTCCAAGGAAAAAATTAAACTAAGTGATTCATTGCTTTAGAGTTAGTGATTTTCTCTAAATTAAAGCGCAGATTTTTATGATTGCAAAAGGCATGAAAAACTAACATTGAAATAAAAATAATTTTCAGATTAGAATTCTAATTCAAATTCAAGAGAGTTTAGATTCTTGAATTAAGTTTAACTAAATTTGATCAAATTATCCCAAAATAGTTCAATTATCTAAAGATAATATTAACCCAACAGAGTTCAAATTCTTGAATTCAATTCATCTACCTTTGTTCTTTGACCATCACAATAACCATTAACAAACATTCTCAAATCAAGTAAAATTGGATGTAACTATGTAGAAGAGAATGGTATTTTTATCATTTGCAATCCTCAATATGATGAACTAGATAATCCTTAATTGTGTAGAAGTGTAGCTTCTACAATTAAACTAATCAACATAATATATCCTTCCAAAATTTACATTGTGATGTTGTTACAAAAATTATGTCATGCTACCCCTATGTTTGATGGTCTTCATTTTCTGTATTGCCAAAAAATGTTGAGTTTCCTGCCTGACCCAAGTATGGTGGACTACCCAAAATTGGTTGATTAGGATGTGCTTGAATGTTGCCATATGATTGAATCCAATTTTCTCCTTGTAGCCATGGAGGGACTGAGTATCCCAAGTGTCCACTTGTGTTACTAACCCCAACACTAAGTGCAAGTTTCATATAAAAACAGTTAGGATTTAAACATGCACTAGTAGGGGTATAAGAGTTGGACATAACCCCTGGCTGATATCGAGGGACTTGGATGTTAATCAGATCTTGGTATGATGGTGTGTGCTTTGTAATGTGGTCCAGCGTGTTGGACATCATCCTATTTGCCTCAAATTGGCTTGGACCATATTCTTTCGTACTTGTCACCCCTCCTCCTTTTTCCAACACTTGTTGAACCTTTATTGCCTCCCTCTCTTACCTTGCCAATTATTTTTTATGCTCCTTATCTTACCCTACTTTTTGTCTTTCCAACCTTTACTTTATTCGAGCTTCTGCTACTGCAATCCTTGCAGCTTTCCTTTCCTTGGCCAACTCCTTTCTCTTTTTAGATTCCTGAATTACATTTCTTTTAGGTTCAGACTCAAACAATAAATTCATATAATCTTCAGATGTGAGAAACTGTGAACTCCTCCCCAAACAAAGGCAATATGATGTTGAGTGCCTTGATGAGGCCTTCACTGTCTTTACTAGTAGCTTTAGTAATGCACCAGGTATTCTCTGATTTGATGTCCCATGCTCCTTAGGACCTAACACTTGGATTTCAACCTCTAGGAAAAGTGATTGGCCCCCATTGTTTCCTTCTTCAGGTACTTCATGCTGAATAGGATCCTCTTCCAGTGATCCATTGTCCACACAATAATGAATAATTTTAGTGTTCAACTCTGATGGTTGTGAAGGCATTTCCATGCTTTCCTCATTGGTGGTAGACACATTGTGTGTTGATATTCATCATGGCCTCTGCCAACCATGATGGCGAGCTTACTTGGGTTTGCATGCTTAATTGTTCATTGTTTAATCATGTTGCCTTATCATTTGAAATCAAGTTTTCATTTTCATTCTCTTGATCAACTGCCTCATATGGAATATCACGTGAAGAATTGGCAGTGGTTCAATGGGTGTGACAACCTCCATGATATTGACATTTGGTTCATGATTGAACTGTGCCTCACTCACATGCTCATCATCGTCACCATAGAATTTCCCTTCAGACAGGGACATTATACCTTTAGCAACAACAACATCTTCTTGGGTATCAACATGGTCTTGTATGTTCTCTTCTTCTTGACCTTTCACATCAAATGCTTGGCTACAACCAGTATCATGCATAAGAGCATCAACATTAAGTGGCCATATACCAGTCCTCCTAAATCCAACCTTGATATTAGAAGGTGTGAGAGCCCTTTTAAATTCTTTACTTCCAAGCTTAACTAGCTCAAACCTCTTTACTTCCACCCCTGGATTCTTTTCCATCCACAAAGCTCGCTCGAACCTAAAATAGTTCTTGAAAGGCCCAAACACATTGACATCAAGGGGTTGCATTCTGTGAGTGGTATGAGCTAGCATTGTTAACAGGTCAATGCCCAAATTGTTGGCCTCCTCAATTGTCTGCACAACCATGTGGCTTCCATGGCCATCTAAAATCAGTATGTGTTTGTTTTTAGGAGAGACACCACCTGGTACAAATGAAACAAAGTGACAAAGCCAATTTAGCAATAGTTCCTTTGTCATCCATGCATGGGGATGTACAGCCATGCATGCACTTGGCTCATAGTTCTGTATATAGTTTTTTAGTTGAGTTTTACCTTTGAATAGATAAAATCCTGGGATTGAACCAATTGCATTGACACAACAAAGAATAGTGATCCACCCCCTGCTCTTAGGAAAAAACTTAGGCACATTTATGCTCCATCCCTTGGCGATTACCCACATACCACAAATCCTTACCGCGTATAAGCCTTTTTGATCACAATTCCATATATGGTATGGGGCATTTGAGTGCTTCTCATATGCAAAAGAAAGAGTGTTATAGAAATTGGACACAATTGTAGGGCGTATATTTAAATCCTTATCTCTATCAAGGCCCTTAGCTCTATGTAGCATGAGGTTTGGAAGCCTTTTTTTAAACCCATTCTAGCATGATTTACTAAGAAACCCATCTTTGAAGGGGTTTGGCCTCCCCTGATAGATTTGAGCTACTATGGTTTGAAGTTGTATAAGCTCTAACCTATGTCCCAATTGGGCCATCTCCTTAAACCAATCAACCACCTCATCCTCCTCCTCTTTAGTCATAACTGCAACATGCCCTTTACATTTTGTATTAGTCAACCCTTTTATATTCGATAATGTATGTTAGAAGCAACAATACCATGTTTTTTGCAGAAGCACATATTGAAAATCCCTTAAACTCGATGTCATCAATTGCAGCTAGCATGCATTTCTTTGTCCATCCTCTGATGGTACTGATTTTGTTGTTTTAACTCACACCTTGTACTATGGTTGAAGGTGGCTTTGTGGTTGACGCCGGGATATCATGATCTGCCACAACAGTGTCCTTTTCAACGATATTACTGGGCGCATTAGGAGCATTCACATTAGCCCCCCATCCTCATATGATGAACTAGATCACAGTTGGCCCCCCCTGGCCCATCGCCTCCTCCTTTTCCTTATACGATCTACAATAGAAACTCTTGGCATGGCTGCAATAACTTACAAAGTTACCACGAAATTATGATTTTAAAAAACTATATTAGAAAACAAGGTAATTAATTGCCCTTTGCAATCAATGAGCAACAACAATCAGTGCTTTATCTATATATTGTAACTTCAATCTTACATTTCCTTAACATGAGCCTTATGGGTGACTGGATACATCTCAGACCTGAAACTCATAATTGGAAGGGTTTTCACACATAAAATTTCATATTACAGGAGGCTTGGAATAATTAAATTCACACAAAGAAACAATGAGGATTCACACATAAAATTTCTTCCTAGATTTCTCTTGCATGGTTGTGCACTTTATTTGATTGATTTTTCTAGGTTGTTAGGATCTTCTTTGGTTTGTTGCATATTATTAATGATTGGAGTGTAGTTTTTCAATCACTTGTAAGCTTACTTCTCCTCAACAATGACCTATTGTAGACTATCGAAAAATATCAGGTCTCAAGCATTACTATTATATTAGTCTGATATTGAATTGCAGGTATCAAGCCCATGACTTGAGGTGGGCATGCTCATGCTTGATGAGCACTCGTATTAACCAACTCAGTGAAGTGCGATGACACAAGGCGAAGTTAGGCTAAAGGTGATTGAGTTGTAGCGGGTGCGCCCATGTGCGACGAACACTCGTACTACGCAACTCAAGTGGTTGTGTGACTTGGGTGAGTGCATTGGTTAAAGGCATCAGATGGACACATGCTCATAGCAGGCAGGCGAGACAAATGGGTGGCGAGAAAGTCATGGGGTGGAATCATGCGACGACGGTTGGGTGAGTTGGGTGAGCAGGTTGATGACCCGAGCATCTCGAACCAAAAGTGCAACGAGTTATATGGAGTGTTGGCTGAATTATACGATGGGTGAGTCGAATTTATATGAGAGGGCTGACATGAGTATTATAGGTAGGCCAATGTGTTGGCTAATGGACAAGTAGACGTTTTCAGGAGGAGGGCTGACCATTGAAGGGTCGCGTCCCTTGGACTTACCATGGATGAACACACGTATATATATACATTAGAGGATGACATTAAAGACATCAAGGAAGCTCAACAAACAAACAAAGCAAAGACCAATGAACAAGGAAAGTGAGAAAATTGAAAGAAATAGGTGGAAGGGCAAAGGCTCTGGGTCATAGTTTGTTGGGCGAAGTTTTGGGGTTTCTTTTGATTGAGTTGAGATATGGACACGACAACCGCACTGCATAACGGTGTTGCAAGCAGGAAAACAATTGCTGAAGTATTGCTGTGACCGGGTCGAAGTGCCAAGGATTATTGAGGATCATTTGGGGCATGGATAGAGTTGTAACCCAAGGCTACTAAGGTAGACCCACGGGTAGACAATGCCCACACTATATTTCAGCGTTCAGGAGCACTGTAGGTGGTAATGGGTGGGACAAGACCCGCTTGGGTCTACACACAAGTGCGACCCAACACGAGGGTGACATGGGTTGGTGTGAAGGGTAGCATGATGGGCGCGGGTAGAATTGGTGGACGATTTGATGGGCGTCAAGCACTGAACTGTGCGACAGTGTGCAGAGTTGCGCGATAAGGTATGGGAGTGTGCCGAGAGGAGTTGGGGAGTGCGGTAGAGCTGCGATAGGTAGTATGGAGGGCGCAGATAGGACAAGGCATTGAACTGTGGGCACGACAGTGCTGAAACCATTCAATAGTTGGGAAAGTGCACATGAAACACAAATTTGCAGGTATTCTAGGCATGACTTGGAAAAAAAGAGGTGTGCTACTTCTATTTGTTTGCAACATGACATTTATGTACAATTGAATTACAAAACTTGTATTTATATTAATATTGGGTAGACTTTAGTTCATGGGAGTTTCCCCTCCAATTATGATGATGTGTTGAAATTTTTATCCGCTGTGCATATTTATATTTGATGAAGATTAACTGAATTTTATTTCCGTTGTGATATAGCCCTTGAAGTAAAATTTGGCAAAGTGTTTGGTAACACATAATCTGCACATTTGAGTATTAGTGAAAAGAAAAGTTTTGGCAGTGCCGCATCTTCCTGTGAGTGGTTGAAATACTACCACCAAGTTAGGGGTGTGACAGTTGGTATGAAAGGCCACTTTTTGCAAGGCTTTGATTGAAGTTGAAGAAGTTCGACAGGGGCTTGTTTCAGAGTCAAAGTTGAACAGATTGGTGTATGGTATTAACAAAATCATAAGAAAAACTAATGGCAGACTAGGTGGAAGAACCTTAGGTGACAAATGAATCTATTAGGGATGCCAAAAGCAATTTTTATGGACAGGGAATTGGACCGTAAGGAGGAGTTTCTTGCAGAGATGGCTTCATTTAAGGCAGAGAATGATGAACTCCGAGACAAGTTCACGAAGTTGGAAGAAGCATGTGAGAACCTTGAGGTTCGATACGAATATACTGAATGGAAGTATGCGTAAACAGAGAAGGAAGTCAAGAAAATTGGGGCTACAAGAGATCAAGGTTTGGACGAAATCTTGAAGTTGCATAAAGCTCTTGACAATGCTTGGAATGAAATAGTTGTTTTGAAGAAAGTAGTTGGGAAGGAACTGATTAGAGGGACTGCTCATGTGAAATTCAAGAAACCTGATTCTTATGATGGGATGAGGAGTGCCAAAGCACTTTGCAATTTCTTATGGTCCTATGAAATCATAACCATAGGCATACTATCTAGAGTCACTGAAATGAACATTAAAGAAGCATATAATAATGTGAGCCAGAGTTCCTCTCTCTCCCTGCACTGGTAATCGGATGGTGTAGAATTCATAAGCTCTGACTCGAAATCCTATAAATTGTCATTGTAAGAAATCAACATTGATTCACATACAGAGAAAAACAAAACTCAAAAGTATGAGATCAAGTTTTGGAATGAAATCCAGGGACCAGAGAGCATCAAATTCGATCCTCAAAATAGAGAACCTTAAAGCGGTGTAGCCGATGGCCGAGTCATGCTTTGGAATGGTCAACCATAGTTGGGATTCATTGTAATTAATGACCCTCAATAGCTAAATTCTTAACGACCAATTTAATTTACCATGTTCAATAATTTTAAATAATTTTTGATTAACGTGCTAATTGGAACCACAAGGTCTATTTCACCATGAGGATGCCACTTAGCATTGTTCCATTGCTTTGAAGACCTGTGAGCTTACCTGCTATGATATTTAAAGCTACGTAATTTAATATATGTTAGTCATTCATTCTTTTTATACTATGGTCGGCAAACATAATTGTATACCTGAAACTTAAGAATGCAGACTTAGGGGGGCAACCACTAGTGCGTCTCCTCCATGACTTCTTTGTTTTTGTTTTTTGAACCTATTTCACGTTTTGGAATTTGTATTCCTACATTCTTCTGCACATGCCCTATTGTTTCAAGTTTGAGCGACCACTTTGGCATTGATGAACATGCATGATGGTGGCAACGACAATAATAACTAAAAACACTACTACTCTTAGTGGTGAACCTCGCTGGCTCAGGAGAAATAGCAAAGAATAGAGTGGAGTTTCCACATTTTGTTTCTAGCGGGCTCTGTCCATATATCTATGGATATCGATTTTTTTGTTCAAGCAAGACAACATGAATAAATAACACTTACATATGTTATTTGCGCTCATCAAATGATAGAGCACTAAGTTAAAAGTATTGGGCCAAACATTATCTTTAGGATTTTATCCTTTCATCTTTATCTCCTATTGCCACGAGATAGATAAGTCATGAAAGAAACAACAACTTATCTAATGAAAGGAACAATGCTAATTTTTTTCTTTTCCTTTTGGAGAAAATCAAGTCGGTAAACGTTGTTTCTTATTTCTATTGCATTACCATAAGCCTAAAGAAACAAGGTGTGGGTGATATCATCCCCAGAAAATTATCATGCAAAGAGTTGATAAGGATGCACGCTTATGGTGTAATGGGATAACGAATGATATTAATGGCTTGAGTATGGTGATTCTGGTTATCAAAGGCCGCAACTTTCTAGTCATAGCAATTAATAAAAGGTTGCGCTATTTTGAAAAGCTCAATATTTCGGGTTGCCTTGCATCATTACTAAGGGAAAAGCAATGGATCGTTGTTTCCAATTTCTTTTTTATTATCCATTGTTTTTTTCATTTATACCCTCTCTTCGGTTTTTATACAATCGAGCGTCGTGGCATTTAACACTATCTCTATCCTCCTACGAGGATAATCATTATCTCACTCATCTCCTTCCACTCCTTGCATAGGCATAAGGAACACTATCGTACTTTTTCCTTGCGATAAAACAACTGAATGCAGTGTCTTTAGCAGTAGTCGAATTTAACTCTGATCCTTAAATGTCCTTCGTAAAATATGGATCTACAGCTAACCCCCTCAGTGCATTCTTTTGGAAAAAAGGAATAAATACGCTACTTTCCTCAACAACACATGAGGAGCAGCACAAATAAGAGCGCAGAGCATAGCTATGAGAATGATACGACACCCAAGTTAAGGATGTCATGCAGTGCACCCCTCATACTTGACTCTCGTTGTGTTGGAGGTGTTTAGTTACTGCTTTAAGATTAGTTTTCTACTTACTGTGTCAATTTATACATCTTACTATGCCTGTAATCTAAAATCCATATTTACATACCCGCTAACCCATTAAAAAAAGAATACAAATATATTTAATAAGTGACAAATAATTCATTTTATGAACCCTAACAGGTTGGCTACTCATGATACAATAATTATATTTGTTACTTGCATGGTCATTAATATGAATTAGTCATATCAATTAGTTGCTTTGCCCAACGTACCAAATATTCACGGTCATTAATATGAATTAGTCATATCGATTAGTTGTTTTTCCCAATGTACCAAATATTCACACACAACAAGATTATCCTATATCCCATACAACATCATGAAAATTAGTAATCAGATAATGCTATCTTGCATGGCACGGATAAATCAAATTGCCAATGTTATATTTTGTTGGGCACTATTTTTTATTATTTATTTATTTATATTTTTATACAGCGAAGGGTTTGACAATTACTCAGTTTCAACTGGAACCCAATGGACAACAAGCGGAGAGTAGAACGTAAATTCGTGAAATTGCACTTTTAAAAAGTTCGAAGATTGTGTGCCTTTTTAGATATATTACTTATTGGTTTCGGCGTATGTTTAAGTTATTATGTACCATACAAGTTTTTTCCAAAAGAGAAAATAATTTAGCTTTGATTTAATCAGTTAACCTTTTATAAAGAAAAACCTTAAAACATATTATTAATCCTTCAACAACACTGGTTATGTTTGGATTCTCCTTCGAAAAATCTGAAATTCTCTCTGTTTGTGAGAATTTATTATAAACTTTATATGCTTAAATTTCTAGATAATTTTGGGGTTTTGTTCCATAGGAATTTTATAATTAAATCTACCCACAAAATTTACGAAGGTAGATGAGTCCATAGGCCGCAAGGATTGAACTTGGGCTTCAATACCATTTGTAATGAACCTCCTTAGCCCACCTAGGAAAATAGCCTTTAGATCCCATAAGATCAATATGACTATTAGGTAGATCTTGAAAGCTCTGCTCTGACCCTACATTTGTATCATGAGTCTTGGCATTAGCCACAAAAGAATATTTTTCTACTGGTAGGGTAATTGCAGTAGATCCTTTTCCAGATACCATTCGAGGTCCTATTAAGGCTCGTGATTCTGCCTTTCAAATGATTTTGTCTATGAATATCACTCACCCAAAGCCAACTTGACCTTGGTTTTTAGCACCCTCTGAAATGGGCTTTTGGCCTATTTCTACTTGGTTCCTACCTTTAGTATTTTTCCTAGTCATGCACACTAAAAGAGACCAAGTCTGTTTACTAAGGGAAAACACCACCACAAGTTTTTTATATGAGGGAGCGTGCGTAGGTTCCTACCTTTCATCTTTAATATACCTCCTTATTTTAGAATTCTTGAAAGGTACTTGCATATTTTTAACCAAATGGTAGGACAAATATGAGGCACACAAACTTCAACAATAGAATACCCCATTTTCGATCTACAAGCTAATGAACCTATCAAGGTTATTCCACTTCAAAATCTTCTAAATTTTCATGGAATGGCCTTGGAAGACCAAGATGCATTTCTATTTGAATCTGATGTCCTTTGTCAGGGATATGATTATACTGCTGACCCTAAAAATCTAAAGTGATTCCCTTCTACTCTGAAGGGAGCAACATTGCACTGGTTCATGAGATTGGGGGGTGATATTATTAACTCATCAGACTAGATGAAACAAGCCTTCCTTACTAAATACCAATATTATTGTTGATCTTGGGACTTAAGGGAATAAATATTCAAGATGACGTCTAAGAAAGATGAAACTTTAGAATAATATATTGAGATGTTCCAATATAACTTGCAGAGATCACCATACACCACTCCACCTAAGGAAGTATTGAAAACTCATGTAATTAGGGGAATGAAGGATGAATGGATAGAAGCACTTAACCTAATGGGTCAGGGTGATATTTCTAAATAAGAGTATGATGATATTGTGAAATTTTGTATCAGGTTCTCACGTGGGAGTACACAAACCAAGCTTGGGATTTGTGATCCTCTTAGTAGAAATGAAAATGGAGGAGTCACACGTGTAGAAATTGGTAATTTGTTAGAAAATTTTAAAATGGATATATTAAGCACACTAACTACACAATTGGATGTCTTGCAGGTAAAACAAAAGAAGGCTAAAGTAGAACATATATTAGCGATCTTCTGTCCTCGATGTCGATGAAAGCATGGTCATAAAGAATGTCCACTGGATATAATTGAAATTTGTGCTATTTATACGAAGGATCACGTGACTAACCATTGTCCCTCTTTCCATGGGTTAAAGTTCGGGTTTAAAGAAGTCGAGGAAGAGACAAAACCTACATTCTTTGTGGCACAATGATGATAATGGAAAAATCGCATCCTCCATGTTTTTTTCCAGAAAATATATTCAACAACAATTTATTGGACTAACTTGGTAAGGTTAACAACATGCTTGGTAGCCTTAGTCATATCCCCCATCACCTTGGTCAAACCAGTTGTTTCTTGTGCCTTCATGAAAAAATCAACAATACTCTGCACCTTCATGGTTGAATCTGTAGAGTAATATGTATCCTTCACAATGTCCAAACTAGCACACTAAAGGACCAATATGGTCCCAAAATTGGCATCTCCCTATAGGACCTATTAACCAATCATTAGGAACGTTTCTACAATAAAAACCACTATTACAACCATTACAACCTCCACTTTAGTTACCCCTGAACTCCATAACTCCATTATGCCCCCAATTAGCTGCACAACCAAATCCAAACCCAAACAATAGGCCTATGTAGTTTTTAGAAATACTTGATACTTTTGACTGTTGTCCTCCATATTTAGAATGCAATGAGCTCCGTTTAAGACCTGGAAAAACTATTTTTCCAGAGGACTCTCCAACAAACTTAGAACAACCAGAAGATGAAAATTCCATTAAAGAGCAACGACAGTCGGAAAAACCACCCTCTACCGTAATTATCACTGTGACAGAATCACGTAGCAGACAAAATAAGAACCAAGAATCTCGAAAAATTCCAAATGTTGCTCCTTCATTTCCAAAAAGAGTGGCAATAGTGAGGCCACCCACATATCCTAAATTTGATATTGTAGGGGAACTACAAAATTTGTGTATTGAAATTCCCCTTCTTCAATCCATCAGAGATATACCGAACTATGTGTTAAGAAGCTTGGAAGAAAACCAAAAGATCCTCATACAGTCCATGTCCTTGGGAAAATCTCTGACCTTATTTTAGGAAAAAAAATACCCATCAAATACAATGATCTTGGAAACCCATTGGTCACCATTTAGATTCAGGGATTTAGAGTTCCAAATACTTAGTGGACTTAGGAGCTACTATAAATATCATAACACTTGAAACTTGTGCCCTCCTTGGAATAAACACACTAAAACCAACCCCAACATTGTTGGAGTTAGCCAATAGATCAACGGTAAAATGAAAAGGAACCTTGGATGATGTTATCATCTCTATGGATTCCTAGGAATACCCAATATATTTTTTGGTTCTTAATCCCATAAGTAAGTTGGAAGGGCACCCTCTTATACTAGGCATACCATGGCTCACAATCGTAGATGCATACATTAGGTGTCAAAATTGAAGTATGACTATTGCTAAAGGAACTGCCATTAAGAACATCATCCTATATCTACTTGCTAAACCCAACATGTTATCTAACAATATTAAGTGGCTTCCTCTCGAGTACAAAGAAGGTAGGCTATGTTCTCCACTTACTATTGAAAAAGGTCTTACCTTTAAGAGGCAACCTAAGGATGATACAATCAATGGTTTCATTAGCTAGCCCTCTATTATTGCCTATCCAACATGTCAAATGTTAAAAGAAGTACTTGATAATGAAGTCCAAGGTGACCTATTGGAGGAATTAAATAATAATCATATACCTACAACGACAGATCACAATATCATTCCCATTGAGATTAAATTAGGCAAAATATTGAATATTAATGCTAGCCTTAATTATCTCTAGCATGAGAGACTAATTCAAGTTCTCCAAAAAGAAAAAACAAGCCTTCACTTGGTACTATGCATACATGAAAGCTATTGATCCACAATTGTGTACACACCACATTTACATTGAAAAAGATTCTTGAGAAATTCATCAATCACAAAGGATATTGACTCCACATCTTAGGGACACAGTGAAGCAAGAACTACAGAAATTACTCAATGTCAATTTTATATACCCTATATCTGATAGTTGGTGGGTTTCACCATTGGTGGTAGTCCTTAAAAAGAATGGTAAATGGAGGATTTATGTATATTACAAAGAACTAAACAAAACCACATAGAAAGATCATTTCCCTTTCTTGTTTGTAGCCAAGTCCTTGATACATTCATGGGAAAGAAATAATTTTCTTGCTTGGATGGGTATAGAAGATACAATAAAATTCAAATTTCTCATGAAGATCAAGATAAAACTACGTTCATCAATACATGGGAAACATTTGCATACATATTTTTACCATTTGGGGTGTGCAATACACCAACCACTTTTAAGAGGGAAATTTTGAATATATTTTTTGATTTAATCAATGATGGAATTAAGCTTTATATGGATGCTTTTACTCCTTATGGTAATGAATTTGATGAAGCTTTAGACAATTTGGAAAAGGTTCTTGTACGATGTATAACCATCAAACTATGCGTCAACAATGAGAAATGCCATATGTTGATGACAACAAGTGTAATCTTGGGACACTTCATTTGTTATATAGGTATTCAATTAGATCTAGCTAAAATTGAGGTAATTCTTAAACTCTTTGTTTCACGTACACGAATAGAGGTACATAGTTTCCTTGTTTACATTGGTACTATCAACGTTTTATAGCACATTTTCAAAAATTGCAACACCATTGTATGCATTAACTGGGCATGTGGAATTTGAGTGGACTAATATGTGTGATATTTATTTTGCAAAACTTAAGAAATTGGTCTAAACAACTCCTCTACTGAGGGGACCAGATTGGAGCCTTTCGTTACATATGTCCTTAGATGTGTCTAACACGTGATAGGGGTAGTTCTGGGACAGAAAGAGGATAAAAAACCCTTATGAAATTTTATTATATTAGAAAAAATCTAACACCTGCAGAATTAAATTACACTGTGATAGAAAAATAATTCTTGATTGTTGTTTATGATATAAACAAATTTTTGCATTATACAAGAGGCTAACCAATTTTCTTATTTACCGATCATTCTGCTATTCGATATTTAGCTAATAAACTTGTTACCTATGGCAGAGTAACTTGTTGGTTATTGTTGTTATAGAAATTTGATATCACTATAAAGGACTAGCTAGGGAAGGAGAATCATGTTGCAGATTTCCTATCGAGAATCCCACATAGAATTGATTCTTCACCAGTGGAACATAGATATCTAAATGAACATATGTTTTTTGTGACTAGTAAAACAACGTGGTATGTTGATGTTGCAAACTATTTGACGATTGAAAAATTACCATCACATTTGTCTCCACATGAAAATAAGCAAATTATTTAGCATAATGTTCAATTATCATGGATAGATGGTTACCTCTTCCATACAAGAGCATATCTCCAAGTCCACAAATGCGTTAGGGAGGATGATATTTATGATATCCTCAAGGCCTTCCATGACAAAACTTGTCGAGGAAATTATGTAGACCATAGAACTAGGCACAAGGTATTATAGATGAGCTACTTTTGGCCTACGATATTCAAATACGCCAAGAAATATGTTCAGAGTTGTGATAGCTTTCAGCGGATGGTTCATCCCATTTAGGCCAACGAAATGCCCATCCAACCAAAGCTAGTATTGGAACCATTTGAGAGATGGGTGATGTATATTTGAGCTCGTATCAGTCTGCCTTCAAACAAAAAATCATACATATTAGTCTACATAGACTATGTAACAAAATGGGTGGAGGCAGTAGCAGTTTCAAGAGCCATGGAGGAAGTAGTCGTCGAATTTCTAATTTAATTGTTTGTTCGATATGGCTTACCTTGAAAACATGTAACTGATGGAGGATCACAAATTTACCGGCCACAAAATCCATGCCACTTTGCAAAAATATCATATGAAGCATAGAATCACTTCCCCTTACCATATGCAAGCAAATCATAAAGTGGAAATCACAAACAAAGTCTTGGAAGGGATCCTAACCAAGACAATATCTACAAACTATTGAGATTGGGCCTCCAAACTATTTGAAGCCTTGTGGGCTTAGAATACCACTTGAAACAGTACTATTGGATTTTAGCCTATCAATTCGTCATTGGTAAGGATCCCATTTTTCCAATCAAATTTCAAGTTAAGATTCTCGGGATCGCTCAGGAAGTCGTCCTCGACCTTTCAGAAGCAACACCTCCAATAGCTCAACAAAATGGACGAAATGTGCCTCTCTTCTCTTCAACGCACAACAATCATTCAATAACAAATACCTATGTGTCATGATCATTTTATTAAAACGAATACATTTCGAAAAGGGGATTGGGCGTTGTTATATGATTTTAGATTGCAAGACTTCTGAAGTAGGCTCCAAACGAGATGGATGGGCCCTTATGAAATTACTGAAGTATATGATAATAGGATAGTATGCCTCATTACAATTTGTTATTCTCGCATCTCTTTCATTTTCAATGGTCATCAACTTTGTCTATATCACCAACCACTTACATGAGAGCCTTTTTTGCATGAAATTCACAATGATGCAAATTTGCAGGTTGTAGCCGAATAGGGGAATATCCCCGTGGCCACTATCAGGTGAATTTTTTCTCAAAAACTCTTATTATCATGTACATAATGTAAATCAATTTTTTTTTTTTTTTTTTAGGGTTTGTGTATTTTCTTATTTAGGGGAAACATCGCGAATATCTTCTTCCAGAAACACTGCTACTATGATGATTATTGTAAAATGTTGTGTCTAAGTTATAATGTTGTTGCTTTAGTTGTTATTTCATTTATCACAGTTGTTGTTTCCTTTATCACAGTTGTTGTTATCTTAGCCACAACATTGTTATCACAATTGTTATTTCCTTAGTCACAACAACATTTTTTTAGAAATGATTATTGTTTCCCCGTATGCATTTTTTTTTATGATTTGTTTGTCCATATATTTATTTTTTGGACAAGGAACACTTTAAGCCCTCTTTAATATGATGGTTGGATCACTAGGTTATTTTTTATTTATCACATGAGAATTTATTTTTAAAAGGAGAGTCTTTTTCTAAAAGGATGATTTTATTCAATGGATTCATGATTTTTCCTAAAATCCTTAATTCCCTGACTTTGTAAGGAATGTGTAAGAATACTCATTACACATTTCTTCTATCACTATCTAGGGAACCATCTCTTACTCCAATTTTTCTAACAAATCTACGATTCCTTTGAAGAATTTGGGGACAAGATTAGCCACCAAAAAAGGTAGTTATTATAAAACATTTTACACCATCCCTAGCTCTTAAGGAGTCTATATGCCACCCCATCTATTAATTAATATTTTATGATTAACAATAATCATAACAAAATTAAAAATAATAATAAAAATACAAAGTGAATAGGGGATAGGATGTCTCATCACGAGTTAGCCTACCATGATCACAAGACCTAGTGAAGTGACATTACCATTTCTGGTCACCAAGCTAGAGTGATGGCCTTCGGTCTTAAGGCTAGAGGACAAGAGGTCTCATCACAAGACAACTTGTTCACTTTATTAGTTCCTGTGAATGACATTGTTATCCATTGGTCACCACGCTAGAACAATGGCCTTTTGTGGACACTTAATAAAATCAAAATGAATTTATAAGCTATGAATCTATTTCTAATAGATGGGACACTGAAATATCGAAAGGTTACAAGGAAACTCTATTGAGGCTATGAATGCCTACTGGCAGCAGTGGATATGCTTGTGGTATTAAAGTCAATTTAAATATTACAATCAAATTGTCTAGCTTGACTCCCTACTATCAATAATTGGCAAAGGAAAATTGTTAGAATTTTTAGAACATTCTATGGAGTATGATTAAAATAACCCTATAGTGTGATGAAATTAATTGTTAATGAGGATTAATATCAAAATCTACAAATTATGGATAAAAATTATAGGACATTTTGAATCCGATTTTTATCCTCCTTTATCGATTCCTATTCCTTTTTTCTCCATGTAATATTAATTCACCCTAGTTTCCAAGCATTATATTTAAATCTCCTCACAATTTCATTTTTTTTGACATTAATGGTTTGAGATATCACAATAATTCTGTCATTATTTCACTTTATGATGATGATTTATTTTAATAATTTCTTGGTGTGTTACCATTATTTTTCATTTTCTATTACTATTTGTGACAATTGTCTTCTTATGCTTAATTAATATGGCCTCATATGCTAATCATGACAAATCCTTTCAACTCATCAACTTGATCGATGACCACAAATGAACGTTAAATCTTATTGGGGGGGTGATAAGGTGTTGTTGCATGATATGTTCACTAAATTCGAGAGAAAACATCATTTCATGTTTACTAAACTTCCATATCCTGCGCAACACTGCTATTTTTGAATTTTGTTGCTTCCAGTTATGAACTGCTCCTTGTTGAACAACTAAAATGGGAGGTCATTCAGTATGCCACGAACCAAACCAATTGTTGGCCTCATAGGAGGCTCACAACATTATGAAATGGGCAATATGGTTACAATATTTCGAGCGTGTGAGAGGGGGGTGAATTAGTAGTGAGAGAACTTGTACACTTTTTATCCAATTTATTATTCTTTAAACCATGCACAAACTGAAACACATAAGAAAATATTAGTGTATCAAACATAACTAAAACCATGTATGAATTCAACATAAGAAAGACAAATATTTCTAGTGGAAAACCGTCCTCCTGGGTCAAAAACCACCCTTGTTGTTGTTGGGCTGCTCAAATTTTCTATTAATATGTCGAAGAAATTTTACATGGATTAGCTTACACCCATAAGATGAAAGACTCGACTTCTATAATAGTATGATGACACCTATCAATTAGGAAATCTATTTCTCTCATGGATCTATAGACAACCATCCACTGGAAGCCACCACGACCAATTATCCTCACCCAACTCCCATTGGACTATCCAACTCCTTTGGATGGAGAAGTTTTTTCCTTATGATAAATTTGTGAAATCATTGTCTACTTTGAAGCCTCTATGCCTTCACCTCCTCCATGTGAACCACATTTCACAATGTTTCATATTGGGTTCTCAATTCGCTCAACATAAACAACATAATGACAATCTCTTCAAAGAACACAAACAAAGACTCGAAAATAAAATGAATCAACACAAACAATGCATAAATTAATCTGATAAATACATCAACAAAACCATCTCTGCAATAATAAATATGCTCACAAAAAACTGTTGCACACAACCAATAATATGGAGAATAAACAAGTTACTACCAAACACTAAAAGGATCTACAATCAATCTCTACTTCATCTCCTCACTCTATGCACAAAATGTTGGTTGAAACATACTCTTGCTACCAATTGCTACACCTACAAACTCTTTCAGATATTATGCATTACAATGCTCATAGCTTGCACAATCTTCTCCACTCTCACACTCACTCAACTCATAACAAATCCAACCAAAATATGTTTGATCTCTCTCCAATATATAGATGAACTCAGGTTATTAACTCAATAATTACCAAGAACTACTGAGTTCCACAAATATTTGTTCATATGCTTGATTTCATCCAGATTAAGCTCTTTGACTAGATCTTACCGCTAACTACAATTTATGAGGGATATTGTCAATGTTAATCACTTTCTAGAAGCTCATTAACCTTTTTCCATCCTTTAGATGATGAGTCTTGAACAAGGCAAGTTGAAAAAACAAATAAACACTTGATGTGCATGAGGAATGCAAAGAAAACCTAGCTTTAGGCCTTAGCCACACCCACAAAACTATCAAATCTCAACTACAACCGCATGTACAAGCCTACTTCCCTACATCCAAGGGAATTTAGTTCCATGCACTATCTTATCTCCCTGTGGCTAGGGTAGAGGACAAAGAAAATAAAAAAAGAAGAAGATCAAAACTACCTCCAACTCCTAACACTCCTTCATCAACACATGTAGACTTTGCAAGACATCATAACACACTGTACAAACGATGACACAGGCCAAAAACCTCTGCAACAGGTCAGGGATATGAATACTTAGTCTGCCCCAAGTCTGCCATACTCCTCAACAAGACCAACAGTTCCCATAACTCTTCCAAATCTGGCATGAAGCTAAGGTCTTCTGCTAGAGGAAGTGCTCCTCATGTTTTGAAGAGGGAAACCTTCAAACTTGAAAGGGAGGTATCACCCCACATAAAAAGGGAGAACCTCAACCTAAAAATGGAGGTCTCAACTTGTGATGATTTAAGGATGACCAACAACTCTGGAATGCTTAATGCAATTTCTGGAACTCTTCCAAAACTGGCAAGAAGCTGAAATCTTCTACTAGAGGAAGTGTCCCCAATTCTTTTGAGGATATGTCTCAACCCCACATAGATGGTTTAGGGCTCATCATCAACCGAAGGCATGCTCAGGGGCATATTTGTCTCTGGACACAACTCTAAATCTCATATGGAAGGTTGTGGCTCAGGCTTGCTTGATGTGGCTTTGAAGCTTGTAGATGATCATCACTTCCCCCTGTCAGATACAAGGTGAGATGATGGAGAAAACCCAACTGCATTATTTTTCAATACTCTAGAACAAGTTATGACATATGAATGAAATATCCTCTTTGATGTGAGTGATTTTATGACAATGCTCACATGGATTAAGATAAAAACAATGATATTTCATATGGCCAACTCGGTCACAGTGTTGGCATTTAACAACTTTTGGCTACGAATGTGGAGGAGCATAATCTAGAACAGGTGAAGGTGAACTGTCATGAAAGAATCCAACAATTTGAAACTGGATGGACTTTGACTAATCTGGAATGTGAAAGGAAACCTTCTTATCATATCCAAGACTTGTTCTATGGTTGTTATGGACAAGCTCTTCCCAAGGTCTGATGATGGGCTTGGGAAGTGTATGTTGAATTTTTGCTTTTGCATTCAACTCTCCTCTTGAGATGGGTACTGCATCTGAATCAATCTTAATCACATTGATATGATTGCTTTCTAGCAGCTAATGGGAGTCTGTCTAAATTTTCTGAATAGAAACAGATTCAGAATGATGACTCCATTGTTGTAATTCTGTTTGATGTAGCTGAGATTCAAGCTGCAAAAATTCAATGTTTTCTTTTACATTTTGTAAACAAGTTTGAATATTGGAGAGAGTGTCCCTAGTTATTTGGACCATCTCATCAACAGTGGAGTGAATTAGAGTGTTTAGCAACTCTAATGCATCATCAAGTCTAGCCATTTTCTCCAACCTTATAATATCTTAAGTTAGAAATTACACAATACCCTTTTTTTATAGTAGCTGCAACTTACAACATTTTTTTTAAAGGCTTCTCTACGCACTCTTCAATGAATCTTGATATGCTCTGAAATTCAACTCATTAGCTAGTGAAATCGAATAATATATATACCAATATAGTCTTCAAAGCTGATGAAAACATTAGCATATGATAATGAATGATTGTTCAACTATATGAATGAAACACCAATGCATAGGAATATGTGTCAATGCACAGGTCACAGACATTCAAACCTTCTTTCCATGCTTTGGATGAATGTTTGAAGTTTTTTTTTAAAACATCGTAGACAGTACCCTACAAGCTTTGTTTCAAGTATTCTCTTCCTATAGATATTACTAAAATATCTCTCATATTTGCTCCTTTTACATGCTTTGTACAATATTTAATATAAAATTTGGAACAATTTAAAAGTGCTCCATAAACCATGAGGCACTAAAAGTGGTCCGTAAACCACTGGGGCGGTTCATTCACAATCAACCCAAATCTTAAGCTTCGTTAAATGTAAAACCCTTCAAAGAACTTTCAAATATATCGATGATGGTGATGGAAGATTTTATACTTGGGCTGAGGCGGTAGTATCATATGCATGAATATGTTTCTGTTGTACTTCTTGTAGTTGGTTTAATCATTTTCATGCTCTCAAATGCTCAAAAGTCACCGAATTTCAATGTTTTGGGAGTGATAATGGTCTCTCGAGCTCTGATAATGGATTCTTTCCTTTGGAATTTACAGGATGCAATATTTAAAATGAAACCAACCACTTAACAGATGGAAATGTTGTTCTATTCAACAGTAGTTGGGATACCCCTTTTTATCATACCAATGGGGCTAACGGGTGAGCTGTTTAGAGCATGGACCTCCTGCTCTCAGCATCTCTATGTTTATTTGGTGCTCATCTTTGAAGTGATGGCGAATTTTGTTCGTCGACTATCAGTCCCCTGTCTAATCACAATTTTCAGTGTTGCAACAAATGCCATAGTGACCAACAACAAGGTATGTTCTTAATTAATGAATCGATCAGAAGGACTTGGCTCAAAGCATAGGGATTCAACAGAGTAAACCAACGCACTAGCACACAATGATGTTGGTATGCAGGCTAGAACGTTATGTTTATAAGTGTTGCACATATGTTAGGGTCTTCGAGTGGATAGAGCATCATAAAGCATATTGTTAGAGTAGACAGAGTGTCAAAAAGGAGTTACTAAGGCAGAGAATGCAACTAAAATATAGCTGATAGGATATTCATCAAATGCAAGACTCATAGCCGAACTTTCATGCTTATAGAAATCACAAATTCAGTGGCTCAAAATGAAGTAGGGCAGGAGAACGCCTATCTGATACCATGTTAAACACATACATGGTAGAGGCAGAATATGAATGATAAACATTGAGTTGGATATATTATTGACATGATATATATTTATAGTACATTGGATTAACTGTTGGATTCCAAATTTCAAGGTCTCTTGGAGTCTGGTGGTTGTTCACATTCCACACCAACCCATAGAGGATTAGGTGTCCAACAAAGATTATAAAAGATTAGATATATGCGTAAATAGTCCATAGTGGTAAACTAAAAAGTTTATAAATTCTTATTATATATTTATTTGTGATTATTGTAATTGAATGTAATTAGGTTAATTATAGTTCTCCAAATATTTAAAATAGTATTATAAAAACATTTTCAAGAGTTATTCTACATGTCATATTTGTTGTACATTATATGAGTGCAAATTTATAATATATAAATATATATCCATCTTAATCATAGGTGTAGAAAGTTGAGAGAATAATGAGTTGTCACAAACCATGACAGATAAAGCAAGGTGTGAGATATTGATTATCACTTGATTTGATTAACTAATTTATAAGATGCACATTATCACTTGATTTGATTAATTACTTTATCATTGTGATTCACTTATTCTACTTTTATGTATAATTGTATGGAGAAAACTTAGGGAAAAATAGAATTGAGTTAATTTCTAATAAGTTGAGGGGATTTTCAAAATTTCATAAATGCATTTCTCTTTTGATTGGAATTTGTAAATTTGTAAATTAAATAATTTTTTATTTTATAAATTATAATTTAATAAAAAAGATTTTTATTATAAAAACAATGTATTTATTAATTGAAATTTAAAATTATTAAAAATTATTTCTTTTATATTTTTAAGTGTGTTTAAGGAAATGGTTAGGATTATTATTTCCAACACTCCCCCTTAATAACAATTGCCGCCATTGACAATTTCCAAACACTCTTTGAGATAAAAAAACTTTCACGTGGCAATGGATCTGTGAAAATATTAGCAGGCTATTCCTGTGACCTGCAGTGCTGCAACACAATTTCATCATTGTTAATCAACTCTTTGATAAAATCATATTTAGCATCAATATACTTGGTCCTCTTGTGAAAGACCGAATTCTTTGACAATGCAATTGCCGATGTGTTGTCCCAAAAAATAGTTGTTCCCTCTTGATCGTGGCAAAGATCCCTCTACATCCTTCAAATCCAAATTGCCTGACACATTGTTGCTGTTGCGACTACACATTCAGCTTCTGTTGTTGACAATGACACTATTGGCTACTTCATGGAGGCCCATGAAATGGCTACAAAGCCCAAATGAAAAACATATCTTCATGTGCTCTTTCTGTCATCGACACTTCCTACCCAATCACTATCAGTGTAACCAATTAGTCTGAAATCATCTATTGTGGTGTACAAAACACCATACTTTTTGGTCCCATTGACATACCTTAGAATCCTTTTTGCTACTTGCTAATGTGTTTCTTTTGGTGTCTCCATGAACCTCGACACCAAACTCACTGCATACATTATATCCGACCTAGTGGTAGTCAAATACATCAAGCTGCCTATCATACTTTTGTATAATGTCAGATTGACATTATTGCTGCAATCTTCTTTGCTCAACTTCAACCCCATGAAAAATGGAGTTGGTGTGGGCTTGTTGTTCAACATCTTAAACCTCCCCAAAATGTATGCTACATACTTTGCTTGAGAAATAAAAATGCCATTTTCTGTTTGCTTCACTTCTATGCCCAAAAAACACCTTAACAACGTCAAGTTAGTCATTTCAAATTCATTCTTCATGACTTGATTGAAATTAGTGATGAGGAAATCATCACCGTCTGTAAAAATTAAATCATCTACATATAAGACAACAATAATAATGTTACCATCGCTCTCTTTGATGTAGAGAGTAGGCTCACTGTCACCCTTGTCGAAACCATTGTCCAACAAGTAAGCATCTATCCTGTTGTACTATGCACATGGTGCTTTCTTCATCCCATAAAGAGATTCCCTCAACCGATACACTTTGTCTTCTTGGCCTTCTACCTCATAACCAGGTGGTTGTGCAACATACACTTCCTCTTTCAGTAATCCATTCAAGAGCGTTGATTTTACGTCCATTTGATACACTTTCCATTTATGTGGCATGACAATTGCCACAATTGTACGCATTGTCTCTTGGTCTTATAGACCCACTTCACTCCAATGACATGTTTTCCTTGCGGGAGGTTCACTAACTCCCATGTGTCATTCTTTTCTATTTCTTCTATTTCTTCCTCTATTCCCAAAACCCATTTTTCATCTTTGAATGCATCTTCAAAATGGATTGGGTCATCTACATGACAAAATAATGCAAATAAGGAATTCAGACCAACGCTGTTATCAACTTCATTTTGCTCATAAATTTCATTTAAATTTCTGAATTCTGGCCTTCTTGTGCCTGCTGAAGATGGGCTTGACAAGTAACTTGGTGTTGCGTTTTGTGGCATGCTTGGAGAAGCACTTGCTTGAATGCGTCACACTGTCCTATTATTTGCTGATGGTGTTACTTGTTGCCTACTTTGTTGTGCTTGAATAGCTGTAGAGGCAGTCACTATTGAGGAATTACTTGTTGCTATTAATTCATCTTTGTCCTCATGTGGTATACATGCTTTGACATTGATTGTCTTTTCTAAACTTCCATCCCATGCTTCCTCTTCTATGAACTACACATCTTTGTTGACTATGGCCTTCTTGGTTAATGGATTATAGAGTTTGTATGCTTTGGATTCATCACTATATCCAACAAATATGCATTTCTGCCCCTTGCTGTCCAACTTCTTCCTCAACTCATCTAGGACATGTGCATATGCCACACATCCAAAAACTCTCATGTGAGTGACACTATGCTTTTTTCCACTCCATGCCTCTTTAGGAACTATGTTCTTGACACTTTTGGTTGGACATCTATTCAAGATATATGTTGCACAAGTGACAACTTTAGCCCAATAATCATTTGGCAAATGCTTTGCCTTCAACATACTCCTTTCCATATCCATAATGGTCCTATTCTTCCTTTCTGCTACACCATTTTTCTGAGGTGTATACCTTGCTGTAAATTTCTTGTGAATTCCATGTTCCCTAAAAAATTGAAGGAAATCATTTGAGATGTATTTGCCACCTCTGTTAGTCCTGAGGACTTTGATGTAGTGTCCACTTTACTTCTCAACAAGAGCTTTGTATTAGCGAAAGGGATCAAACACTTCACTTTTTTGTTTGAGGAATAGACCCGTATCTTCTTTGTGTAGTCATCTATGAAGGTCAATAAATAGTGGCTGCCACCAATTGATGGTGTCTGCATTGGTCCACATAAATTTGAGTGGACAATCTCCAAAGGTGCATTTTCCCTTACTGAATTTCTTGCTGGAAATGTCTCTCTATGTTGCTTGCCCAAGATGCATCCTTCACATAGGCTGCATGGTTTCTCTATGAGTGGTAATCCCTTTACCATGCCTTTCTTATGCAACAAATTCAAACCTCCAAAGTTGAGATGTCCAAATCTCAAATGCCATAACCAATTTTCATCTTTGACCTCTGCTTGATAGTTCACTTGTGTGACAGCTGCATATTTTCTTCCATCCTCTCGTGAGTTCATTGATAGTTGTGTTTGTGCACCTTCTTCCTTCAAATCTGATCTTATCTTTAGGGGAAACATTCTCTTGTTTGTCATCTAAAACTTTGCAAACAACTTTCTTCTTGGAGCCCTATCCAAAATTGTGTACCCATCATTTTTGAAAAAAAAATTGTAGCCCTTTTGCATGAGTTGTCCAATGCTTATGAGGTTGTGCTTCAGACCAGGTACAAAGTAAACACCTGAGATGTATTTCCTCTACCCCTTCTTTGTTATGATATTAACTCTTCCTTTGCCCATGATAGGCACTTTACTAGTAGTCCCTAATTTCACTTCAGATTTCACATTTTCATCTAGATTGGAAAACATTTCTATGTTCCCTGACATGTGGTTGTTACACCATGAATCTATATACCATACATCACTATGTTTTGCTTGTGCTACATTACAAGCTAAAAACATGTTATCATTCTTTTGGTTTTCTTTTGTGAAATTTACACTTGGTTTGTTACTAATGTCATATTGATTCTTTCTACATTCATTTGCATAATGACCATACTTCTTACAATAATGACAATGGACTTGAGATTTATCATACTCTAACCTTATGCTTGATTTTGGCTTGGGCCTTGACTTGGATTTTAATTTCCGCATATTCCACTTGAGCTTGAAAGGCTGCTTCTTCCACATTTGTGGGGGCTTCTTCCTTTTCCTCTAGCATATGATCTTCCTCTGCCTCTACCTTGACCAAATGAAACATGCATCTTGAAGGCATGCTCCAATGAGGATCTTGTTGCTCTATTTAGTCTATGTTCATGAGAAATTAGTGATGCGTGAATTTCATACAATGAGAACAGTGAGATATCCTTTGTCTCTTCTATGGCCACAACAATGGCATCAAAACTTGCTGGCGGGCTTCTCAAAACTTTCTCAACTATTCTCCTTTCTTCAAGTATCTCACCATGAGAGATTATTTGAGTAACCAACCCAATTACATGTGTAAAAAAACATTCTACATTCTCATAGTCTTTCATACAAAGTGTTTCAAAATATCTTCTCAAAATTTGTAGTTTTGTTGTCTTGAATTTTTCCATTCCTTGGTAGGTTGTCTGGAGGGTGTCCCTTCATTGTTACTGCAACCCTTGGGAAAGTACTTTCATGAAATTCTTGAAAAATGTAGAAGATGGATTTTGCATCTTTCTTCTGTTTGTCCCTCAACAAATCTCTTTTTTCTTGAGACAAGGAATTATATGTTGTTGCATTTGCTCCTTCTTGAAAACCATTCTCCACCAAATCCCAAATGTCTTGAGACGAAACCAGGGTCTTCAATGTAATAGCCCAATAATCATAATTTTTGCCATTAAAATGAGGTATCTGAGGATTAGTCAAGCTTGTGCTTGATGTTTCCATTTCTGAGTGAAAAAAAAACTTTCTACTTGTTGATAAATACACTTCAAAAATTTTTCCCTTAAAACAATTTCTTTAATTGTTAGTAAAAACACTTGTTTTTACACAAATTTTAACCTGCTCTAATAGCATGTTAGAAAAATTTTATGGGGGCAGAGGAAAGGAGTCTCACTCAGAATTTGGTTGCAGCAAGGTAAGTCTTATGAGAATTCAGTTGCGTCGAGGTAAGTCTTATGTTGCAGCATGGAAATCGCAACTACATAGAGGCTTAATAAAGCATAGGAAATAACTCATGGCAAAACATAGTAAAAGCAAAAGGGGTTGCGGTAAATTTACTCATGAATGTTTAAGACCACATCGCAACATAACATACTCTTGATTATAATATAAAACATAGGAAAATACATTTGCATGATAAATGGAGGTTGCAGCTCCAAGTGAAAATAAAAAATACTTATTGCGATTTAACATCACTAGGGTTGCGGAGTAAATGTGTGTAAAATTGGTTTTCATGCGCCCACCAATATTTCCTTCACGATTTTCTCCTCACTACTTCATAGACTCTTGCTCTCTAACTTGCCCAACATTACAAATGAATTTTACATCCCTATTTATCTCAAGATACAAATTTGACATTAATACACGACAGAGAAAATAATTAATACGCAACATGGTCAATTTTACGTAGTAATTCGTTTTCTGAACTTGCAGGTGTTGTGGAGTGTGGGCAATAGTTGCGGAGTGAATGACTATCGATATCTATTTACCAAAGTTTAATAAATGCCTTAAACTCTATGCTATGTTGCGGAATGGTTAGCGTTGTACTTCTTCTTTGACTTAAGTCCTCTCACCTGCAAACAAAATTGCAACCATGCAGTAGTTGACTGGGAAAGCATGGTGTTTATCAGTGTGTTTAATGTGGTGGTTGGGATTATTATTTCCAACACTCCCCCTTAATAACAACTTCCATCATTGACAATTCCCAAACACTCTTTGAGATAAACAAAACTTTTATGTGGCAATGGCTTTTTGAAAATATCAGCAAACTGTTCCTGTGACCTGCAGTGCTGCAACACAATTTCATCATTGTTAATCAACTCTCTGATAAAATGATATGTAGGATCAATATGATTGGTCCTCTTCGGAAAGAACAAATTCTTTGACAATGAAATTATGGATGGGTTGTCACAGAAAATAGTTGTCATTCCCTCTTGGTCATGGCGAAGATCCCTCTACATCCTTCTCATCCAAACTGCTTGATACATTGTTGCTGTTGCAGCGACATATTCAGCTTCTGCTATTGAAAGTGACATTATTGACTACTTCTTGGAGGCCCATGAAATGGCTCCAGAACCTAAATGAAAAACATATCTTGACGTGCTCTTTCTATGATCGACACTTCCTTTCCAATCGCTGTCAGTGTAACCAACCAGTCTGAAAACATCTATTGCAGTGTACAAAATGCCATACTATTTTGTCCCATTGACATACCTTAGAATCGTTTTCGCTGCTTGGTAATGTGTTTCCTTGGGTGTCTCCATGAACCTTGACACCAGACTCATTGCATACATTATATCTAGCCTAGTGGTGATCAAATACATCAAGCTGCCTATCATACGTTTGTATAATGTTAGATTGACATTGTTGTTACAATCTTCTTTTGTTCAAATTCAACCCCATGATAGTTGGAGTTGGTTCAGGCTTGTTGTTCTGCATCTTAAACCTCCCCAAAATGTATGCTACATACTTTGCTTGAGAAATAAAAATGCCATTTTCTGTTTGTTTTACTTCTATGCCCAAAAAATACCTTAACAACCCCAAGTTAGTCATTTCAAATTCATTCTTCATGACTTGTTGGAAATCAACGATGAGGAAATGATCACTGCCTGTAAAAATTAAATCATCTACATATAAGACGACAATAATAATCTTACCATTGCTCTCTTTGATGTAGAGAGTAGGCTCACGGTCACACTTTTAAACCATTGTCCAACAAGCAAACATCTATCGTGTTGTACCATGCACACGGTGCATGCTTCAGCCCATAAAGAGTTTTCCTCAACTGATACACTTTGTCTTCTTGGCCTTCTACCTCATAACCAAGTGGTTGTGCAACATACACTTCCTCTTTCAGTATTCTATTCAAGAACACTGATTTTACATCCATTTGATACACTTTCCATTTATGTTGCACGACAATTGCCACAACTATATGCACTGTCTCCATCCTTGCGACTGGCGCAAACGTCTTTAAATAATCTCTTCCATGATGTTGCTTGTATATTTTGACAACTAGCCTTTCTTTGTGCCTTTCAATCTTTCCATCGACATTTCTCTTGGTCTTATAGACCCACTTCACTCCAATGACATGTTTTCCTTGTGGGAGGTTCACTAACTCCCATGTGTCATTCTTTTCTATTGCTTCTATTTCTTCCTCCATTCCCACAACCCATTTTTCATCTTTTACTACATCTTCAAAATGGATTGGGTCATCTACATGAAAAAATAATGCAAATACGCAATTTATACCAACGCTGATTTCAACTTCATCTTGCTCATAAATTTCATTTAAATTTCTGAATTTTGGTCTTCTTGTGCTTGCTGAAGATGGGCTTGACATGCCACTTGGTGTTGCGCTTTGTGGCATGCTTGGAGAAGCACTTGCTTGACTGCGTGACGCTGTCCTATTATTTGTTGATGGTGTTACTTTTTGCCTGCTTTGTTGCGCTTGAATAGGTGTAGAGGGAGTCATTGCTGAGAAATTACTTGTTGCTGTCAATTCCTCTTTGTCCTCATGTGGTATACATTCTTTGACACTGACTTTCTTCTCTAAACTTCCATACCATGCTTCCTCTTCTATGAACTGCACATCTTTGCTAATTATGACCTTCTTTGTTAATTGATTGTAGAGTTTGTATGCTTTGGATTCATCACTATATCGAACAAATATAATTTTTTCCCCCTTGCTGTCCAACTTCTTCCTCAACTCATCCGGGACATGTGCATATGCCACACATCCAAAACTCTCATGTGAGTGACACTATGCTTTCTTCCACTCCATGCCTCTTTAGGAACTATGTTCTAGACGCTTTTGGTTGGAAATTTATTCAAGATATATGTTGCACAAGCGACAAGTTCAACCCAATAATCATTTGGCAAATGCTTTTCCTTCAACATATTCCTTGCCATTTCCATAATGGTCCTATTCTTCCTTTCTGCTACAACATTTTGCTGAGGTGTATAGCTTGTTGTAAATTGCTTGTAAATTCCATGTTCCCTACAAAATTGAAGGAAATCATTTGAGATGTATTCACCACCTCTATTATACTTGAGGACTTTTATGTAGTGTCCACTTTGCTTCTCAACAAGAGCTTTGTATTGGCGAAAATGCTCAAACACTTCACTTTTTTGTTTGAGGAGATAGACCCATGTCTTCCTTGTGTAGTCATCTATGAAGGTCAATAAATAGTGGCCGCCACCAATTGATGGTGTCTGCATTGGTCCACATAAATTTGAGTGGACAATCTCCAAAGGTGCCTTTGCCTTTATTGACTTTCCTTCTGGAAATGTCTCTCTATGTTGCTTGCCCAAGATGCATCCTTCACATAGATTGTCTGGTTTCACTATGAATGGTAATACTTTTACCATGCCTTTCTTATGTAGCAAATTCAAGCCTCCAAAGTTGAGATTTCCAAATATCAAATGCCATAACCAATTTTCATCTTTGACCTCTGCTTGATAGTTCACTTGTGTGATAGTTGCATATTTTCTTCCATCCTCTTGTGAGTTCATTGATAGTTGTGCTTGTGCACCTTCTTCCTCCACATCTAACCTTATCTTTAGGGGAAACATTCTATTGTTTTTAGTCTGAACCTTTGCAATCATCCATTTGCTTGGAGGCCTATCCAAAATTGTGCACTCATCATTTTTGAAAAAAAAAAATTTATCCATTTTTTCCTGAGTTGTCCAATGCTTATGAGGTTGTGCTTCAAATGGTGTACAAAGTAAACATCTGAGATATACTTCTTCTCCCCCTTCTTTGTTAGGATATTAACTCCTCCTTTTCCCATGATAGAGACTTTACTATCAGTCCCTAATGTCATTTCAGATTTCACACTTTCATCTAGATTGGAAAACATTTCTATGTTCCCTAACATGTGGTTGCTACACACTGAATCTAGATACCATACATCACTATGTTTTTCTTGTGCTACATTACAAGCTAAAAACATGCTATCATGATTCTGATTTTATTTTGTGAAAATTACACTTGGTTTGGTACTAATGTCATATTGTTTATTTCTACATTCATTTGCATAATGACCATACTTCTTACAGTAATGGCATTGGACTTGAGATTTATCATACCTCTGACTTTGTGCTTGATTTTGTCTTGGGCCTTGACTTGGATTTTGATTACCGCGTCTTCCACTTGAGCTTGCAAGACTGTTTCTTCCACCTTTGTGTGGGCTTCTTCCTCTTCCTTTAGCATACGATCTTCCTTTTCCTCTACCTTGACCAAATGAAACTTGCATCTTTAAGGCATGCTGCAATGAGGAGCTTGTTTCTCTATTCAGTCTATGTTCAACTGAAATCAGTGATGCATGAATCTCATCCACTGAGAACTGTGAGAGATCCTTTGTCTCTTCTATGGCCACAACAATGGCATCAAACCTTGCCGGCAGGGTTCTCAAAACTTTCTCAACTATTCTCCTTTCTTCAAGTGTCTCACCATGAGACTTGATTTGAGTAACCAATCCAATTACATGTGTAAAAAAAAAGTCTACATTCTTAGACTCTTTCATACAAAGTGTTTCAAAATATCTTCTCAACATTTGTAGTTTTTTTGTCTTGACTTTTGCCATTCCTTTGTAGGCTGTCTGGATGATGTCCCATGCTTGCTTAGACTTCATTGCTGCTGCAACCATTGGGAAAATACTTTCATGAACTTCTTGAAAAATGTAGAAGATGGATTTTGCATCCTTCTTCCTGTTGTCCCTCAGAAATCTCTTTCTACTTGAGACAAGGCATTGTATGCTACTACATCTGCTAGTTCTTGAAAACCATTTTCCACCAAATCCCAAATGTGTTGATACGAAACAAGGGTCTTCATTGTAATAGCCCAATAATCATAATTTTTTCCATTAAACTGAGGTATCTAAGGATTAGTCAAGCTTGTGCTTGATGTTGTCATTTTAAGTGAATAAAAACTTTCTATTGTTGAATTTAAGCTTCTATGAATCATGTCAAGTTTTTTTAGAAGAGTTTCGATGGAAATCACACAATAATACATTTTTAGACGTATTTCGCACCAACAAGTGTAGTTCATCATCGAAAAGCGTCGCCAAATGTATTATTATGTGATGAAGAGTTTCAATGGAAATCACATAATAATACATTTTTCGACGTATTTCGGACCAACAAGTGTGGTTCATCATCGAAAAGCGTCGCCAAATGTATTATTATGTGATTTCTGCTGAAAATTCTTTTAAAAAACTCACTTAAAAAATTCTGCCCTCAAAACAATTTCTTTAATTGTTAGTAAAAACATTTGTTTTTACACTAAAAAAATTTAACGTGCTCTGATACCATGTATGAAAAATTTTATGGGGCAGAGGAGAGGAGTCTCAGTCTGAATTCTGTTGTAGCAAGGTAAGTCTTATGAGAATTCAGAGGTAAGTCTTATGTTGCAGCATGGAAATCACAACTACATAGAGGCTTAATAAAACATAGGAAATAACTCACCACAAAATAGAGTAAAAGCAAAAGGGGTTGGATAAATTTGCTCATGAATGTTTAAGACCACATCACCACATAACATACTCTTGATTATAATATAAACATAGGAAAATACATTCACATGATAAATGGAGGTTGCAGCTCCAAGTGAAAATACAAGACTTCTGAGATTTACGCATCAGTAGATTGCAGAGTAAATGTCTTAAAACTTCATAAAACTGGTTTTCACGCGTCCACTAATATTTCCTCCATGATTTTCTCCTCACTAACTCTTGCTCTTTAACTTGCCCAACATTACAAATGACTTTTACATCCATATTTATCTTAACATACAAATTTGACATTAATACATGACAGACACAACATGGACGATTTTACATAGTAATTGGTTTTCTGAACTTGCAAGTGTTGTGGAGTGTGGGCAACAGTAGCGAGTGAATGCTTGCCCATATCTATTTACCAAAATTTATTAAATGCCTTTAACTCATTTCCTCCACGATATTCTCCTCACTGACTCTTGCTCTCTAACTTGCCTAACATTACAAATGACTTTTACATCCATATTTATCTCAACATACAAATTTGACATTAATACATGATATACGCTGCCCATATCTATTTACCAAAATTTATTAAATGCCTTTAACTCATTTCCTCCACTATATTCTCCTCACTGACTCTTGCTCTCTAACTTGCCTAACATTACAAATGACTTTTACATCCATATTTATCTCAACATACAAATTTGACATTAATACATAATAGACGCAACATGGACGATTTTACATAGTAATTGGTTTTGTGAACTTGCAGGTGTTGTGGAGTGTGGGCAACAGTAGCAAGTTAATGCTTGCCCATATCTATTTACCAAAATTTATTAAATGCGTTTAACTCATTTACTCCACGATTTTCTCCTCACTACTCTTGCTCTCTAACTTGCCCAACATTACAGATAACTTTTACATCCATAGTTATCTCAACATACGAATTTGACATTAATACATGACAGACGCAACATGGACGATTTTACATAGTAATTGGTTTTGTGAACTTGTAGGTGTTGTGGAGTGTGGGTAACAGTAGCGAGTGAATGCTTGCCCATATCTATTTACCAAAATTTATTAAATGCCTTTACCTCTCTGCTGTGTTGCGAAATAATCAACGTTGTATTTCTTCTCTAACTTTAGTCCTCTAGCCTGCAAACAAAATCACAATCATGCAGTTGTTGATTAGATAAAAAAAGTTTTTGTTAGTGTATTTAAAGTGGTGGCTGGGATTATTATTTCCAACCTTTTAAAAAAAAAAAAAAAAAAACACGATATTTTCACCAAAATTTACATTAAGACGATTACTCTCGATAATGGTTGGCTGAGAAACTGCACGACACCATCATCGTGCACAACAAAGATTTCTTATAACTCGCAAAAGGCACCATGAAGTATTTTCTGGGTTTAGTAGGCAGATTAATTCTGCTGTATATACAAATCTCTAATCTCATGAGTTATTTTGTAGTATTCAACTATGTATATTAAGAAAAATAGTTAATAGTGTCTCTGGTGACTTGGACTGTTGTTTTGGACAAAATTGGTTTACAGTTTACACAGCCTTTTTGGTGAACTTTCCTTTCTTCTTAAATGTATTTACTTTGGAATCTCTCACTAAATAGCAAGGTAAACTATTTATTGATCGTTTTGATTATACATTTTTGCTTATTTTATAATATATGAATTAGGATATAAATGAATAACAATATTATTTTTATAATATATAAGTTTGGATAAAAATAAATAGTAATATTATTTTTATAATATGAATTAGGATATAAATGGATAGTAATAAATCAAGTTATTCTTTTTAGGAAAATTTGTCTAAGGTTTTATTATTAATATTATTATTTCATCTCAAAATTTTTAAAATTAGCTTTAAAATTTAATTTTTTTAATATAAAAGTAAAATAAAATAAAATCATCTAAAATCCACATCCAAAGTTAACCAAAAATTTAATATAAGTTGCAAAATAGTAATGTATATCCAAAATCCATCTTTTCTTTGATGGTGCTAGTGGATCACCTGCCACATGACTGCTCCCTTCTACTGCTCCCTTCTATTTCTATAGAAAAGGTTTGAAGTCTTGTTACAATTTGGGATTATGTATTGAACCCTACTCTTCCATAGAAATTGTTTGAAGTCTTGTTACATTTTGGGATTAGGTATTGAACCCTACTCTAAAATGTGGAAGACAATGCGTTGCCCTTCTATAGCTGTATCACTATAGCTGTTGTGGGTAAGGCCCAATTGATTTTTGGAGGGAGAATTCCAAGCCACCACTATTGGCGTGTTGTCTATTGGCATCAAAGTCTAACCTAGTTCATAAAACTTTTTATGGTTTTAATTTTGAGATTTTTTTAAAATTTGAATTCTTTTAAGTAAGTTGGTTTGTTTGTTATTTTTT